>JAVYIG010008477.1:50000-89002 GCA_035222895.1 Strongylocentrotus droebachiensis
TATTATACATCATTATTGCAGTATTATAAATTCTCTTCTGTGCAAGTGGTTCCAAAAAGTTTTTAAAAAGTTCGAAAGTTGTATATTTTCTTTTCCTGATGTGAACCAGGGTGCAATATTGATGAGGCGAGCACCTCAGTTTTGAATTTTTTTGAGGTGTGTCTACAAAAGTTTTTTCCACAATTTCCGCAAACAATATCACAATAATTTAGGTGGGAGAACACGAATGAATTGTAGACCATTATCAACGTCTCTGTATTCACTAATTTCTTGATCATCAGCCATGTCCTAACATATTCAAGGTTTACATTAATTTGTTGTATTTGCGTAAATATATATTTTCCATACAAGTAAAGCATTGTGTCGTAAGCATACATACTTATTTTACAAAAACAGAGTCCTTTGGGTAAACTATTGATATATAATACAAAAAGGAGAGGTCTCATGATTGACCCCTGGGGTACCCCACATTTCAATGGCAAAAAGTCAGACAAAGTACCATTCACACATGTCGCTTGTGTTCTATCAATATGTAACTTTCAACCCAGCGAAGTATATTTAATTTCATACCGAACAAATGATGACTTAACACTGTCATACTCCGGCGATTGCTGCTCCGATCAGGGCCATGGTTGCATTTGGGTTTTTAAGATAACTCTACTATTTCATAATTTACCGTATCGAATGTTCTTTGAAGTCAAGCATTACTATTACTACGTTTCCATCATTGATACCCTTGAGCCAATCACCTGTGACATTCAAAAAGGCTGCATGTGGTTGTAGAGTGTGGGGCCTAAAGCCAGATTGATATTTAACCATAAGACAATTTTGGCATATATTTGATAACAAAATAATTCTTTCTAATATTTTTGATAAGATTGGTAGAACCGGGATTAGCCTGTAAATACATGCCTCTCTCTCGTACCCCTTAATGTAAAGCAACTACGATTAGGAACAATCCCTGAAGTAATAAGAGTTATTGATTATATGCGTTTATGGTACCAGTAAATATTGAGCTCTTAGTTTACTTGGAAGCAAGTCATTTCCCATGGCAATATCATTTGGTAATTTACTCAATCCACGTGATACATCACCAACTGTCATTGTAACAAATTTGAAATGAAAATTCAACACATGTGGTGCTCCATGATACAATAATACTCTTTTCACATTGGTTTTGCTTAACCCCGTACTTTGCTTAGCCCCGTACTATCCTTAACCCCGGACTATTTTTGGGGGCTTTTAAAAATAGTCCGGGGTTAAGGATAGTACGGGGCTAAGCAAAGTACGGGGTTAAGCAAAACCAGTGTGAAAAGAGTATCAGTCATTCTCATCATTTTCTTTTGTGCCAGGTTTTGGGCCTACGTTAATAAAATGGTCGTTCCGATTTTGAGCTCTGTTTCTTTAAATTCCTTTGAATTGACCTCTATTGAAGCAATTTTGTTAGCCTTATTTTTACGACGGATTACAAGATTCGAATTTCTCAAAGTTTGTCCTATATTACCCTTCGATAAAAGGTGCATTATATATTAAATAAAAGCTTACATTGATGAAAAACAAGAACAAAACATGTCACACATAGAACAATTCATTCTGCGTCAATACACACATTCAAGTAGAGATTCTGCTTACGTCATCTGGTTTCTCACGATCAGTTGAATACCTTCCCCTTTCACCCCCCTCTCTCTCTCTCTCTTTAGTCTGTTTCTTTTGTTCTCCTTTTCTGTGTTATTCAATGTCGTCGCAAGTCGATGACGGCAGCCAATGGAGTTTTTGGAAAACTCACCCCAAAGAATAAGTGTAGGTATTCTAAAAAATGAGATGTATTCCTGCCCTTTGATGTACAATAGTCCTTACGAAATGTATAAGAGATATATAAATGAAGAATGTGATGTACTAGGTGAAGTTGCATATGTATCGTGCACCAAGCTTTAGTTGAAATGACTTTTAAATCAATATCAAAACCTTTACTTTACTTTTTCTGAGTAAAAATCATAGCTGAGAAAATATAAATTATATTTGGTGAAAAATATATAACACGGAAACAATTGTAACTAAAATATAGCGGTTGACAATTTCTTTTCATTTCCGAGAAACCTTCACCCCAGAAAAGCACCAAATTATTAATTTGCATTCTTGCAATGGTGGTACAAAAGGTAGAAGCAGGTGATCGAAATGCTTCATCAAGGAAGCATCCATAAATTTGAATAAATTTACTTCATAAACGACTTTACATAATACGTCACCTTATCAAGAAAATGGCGATGCTCATGTGGTGCTGAGAAACTGTAAATTTGTCTTGCTTTATGCCAGTCTCATACACTTTGGTGGGGGATCTGGTAAATTGATGGCCAAGAATATAATATATCTCTCAAATTACTCAGAAAGAAAAAAAATATTTATTGGGGTGAGGTTTCCGTCGGATGACTTGGACTGATGAACTAATGGTGGGGGAGGGGAGCTGCTGCCCTCTCTGCAATTGTTGCATACCCTCAAATGCCGCTCGGTGCACATGCCTCCTACAACCCACCCCCTTAGATACGCCATTGACTATGCATGTTGTTCTCCGCCGGTCCTCCCGTAGAGTATAAAAGACCCTTGCTTACAGTAGTTATTATCACCAGACGAAGTGTTGCAGATAGCACACGAAACGTCGTGAACTTTTAGATTCCTTATTGACCACATTGCGAGACAAACGAATATCACTAGCGATATTATTTTCGATACATGTTGTTCTCATTTATTTTTTGATATCTTCTTGGTAGCCTAATGAAACTCCACAAAATATGATATAACAGTAGTTTAGGGTCTAAAGAGGACCGGAAATGGATTAGATGTTGCACTTGAATTCCTTTAAGCGAATCCTATTGATAATTTTTCTTTACTCTTTGTGCTGATTGGCAAATAAAGGTTAATCAATGATGAAACACCTCCAGAAGATTTTTGGGCCATTCAACACACATGGACATTTTTGTTCTTTAACAACATTAATTGAGCCTCTAAAAGTTGTTTATTTTTTCCCTTTTTTGTGAGATGGAGGATTGCAGAAAACAGAAAGGAAAACAACGTCTTCAGCATAAAACTACTTAATCTGTAGTAATATTCATCAATAAATTAAAATAGATAAAAATATTTACCAGGGGATTGTCTCAAAGAGTCTCCAACCCCACAACCCTTCGGCCAAGGTTTAACGGGTTTAAAGGTTTAAGAGCGGTGTCTTCTTCTCCAATAGACCAGTTCACGGTTAGCACAAGACTGCAATGACCCCGAATATCCACAGATCTTCAAAACATGAAGAGGTCCCATTTTGTACATTTTGAAATAATCACTCCTACAGCGATGGAGGTGCTACATAAATAGCCTTTGTTTCCCCTTTTCAAAGAATACTTCCACCACGTACCATGGAGTGCACTGCTTGTGCACGAATGAATAATAGGGACTTTTAGATTCTTACGAAGACAACAGGGATTGCTACGATCGACGTCCTTTTAATGCACTGCCTTGAATGGACGTCACATGTATCAGTCCACGCAAATCCAAAAGTCCCTATTGATTACATAACTTTCATGAGCACGTATCTAGTATTTCGTCTCCGCTTATTTCACAACGTGTTCTGCAATGACCTTTATCTGCTCATGCTCAGACTGCAACCGGTCATGTTCAGGTGTATTAGGGACTTTTAGATTTACACGACGAGAGCTCGGACTGCCGCGTGTGACATTGTGTTAAGGCACTGGGCCGGTTTCATTGGAATTAATCGAGAAATTCCCCTCGCTGCCGTGTAAATAAAAAATACGCTGCCCGGTAGTGTATTAAAAAGACGTCTCATTACCTTAAAAGGATGTCACACATTGCGGTCCACGTTCTCGTCGTGTAAATCTAAAAGTCCTTATTGTCATACTGTTGAGGTGCAGTTCAGATGTATGTACACTGTCTGATAAGAGGCACAAATAACTGCGTGAGAGTAAAAACAACTACCGTTTTTAACGGAGCTGGGTCTTTTGTACCCATTGCTTGAAGCTGTCAACAGAGGTACATTAAGGGTGTTCTGAAAGAGGGTGTATTGACGATGCCTCTGCTCAGCATTCAACAACCATTCTCTTGCCTTTGTTCACCTCATCACGCAGTTGGCTCAGCTCCGTCAAATCTTCTTCTGGTCCGAAACATGCGGTAAGACTGTGCAAAAAAAAGGAGAAACACAAAAACGGACACTTATTTAAAAGTACAGGGTAACGCAGTTCCATTTTACTTGAAAATCTCCGTTTGGGTAAACACAATTTCTATACTAAATACGTAATTTCTATTTTTGTTTGTTCGTGTTCGTATGAGTTATATTGTTATTATTATTATTTCATTTTCGTAGCGTGTATACGCATATCTTTATTCAGTAGGCAGTGGACTATCTAGGCATTGTGGCATCGCCCCCCCAGAAAAAACAACACTTTCATTGTGGTAACGAAATTGCTTCGTCATCAAAATACACGCTGCCCTAATATAATGATTTTGAGTATCCTCTAGAATGATCGCGAACGAGCAAAAATGGAAACTTTGACTTCTGTTGAATGTTATTCATCATCAGAAGTTACGAGCAGAGATATTAAAAAGTAAATTTCGGGCACCTTGCTGAAGACTGCAAATAATTGAGGATATTAATGAATGAATCCCTCTTCAATATGTTCATGGGGAGAAAATTGTAACTGTCAGAACAGAGTAAAATGCAATTGCTTTTCTTTTTAGTTTGTGTGTGTCTTTGAATCTGCGATTGCTCGTACAAAAAGTATGTCATAACACAGTCATACTCCGGCGATTGCTGCTCCGGTCAGGGCCATGGTTGCATTTGGGTTTTTAAGATAACTCTACCGTTAAGGGTTATATTCAGTGATAGCCCCATGGTTGAAGTTAGCAATTCGGTTTGTGTAAATGGTCCCTACAAGTCTTTGTGGAGTAGTATGTTGTATTTATTGTGTATATGCTTTTTTTTCTCAGACTCACGCAATGATTTGGGCGGAGGTACGTTGGCAGGTACGAATGATGTCAATCCCATGTTGCGTCTTCATCTTAATACCGGTGATGATCAATTTGTTGAACACCTTGCAGCTCTTCAAAGCCTCACAGATCGGCTTCAAGGTGTCATCGTTGGCTCTGAAGGCACAGCCGACACCCAATGCAACGTGCATGGTATTCAAGCCTGGTAGATTGGACAAGATACGAGGGATAACCTCTAACGTCTCCTCCACGTCCCCATGCCGAGCTGAAGATGGGAAGCTGATCTCCATGTGACTCAGTCCTGGGCACTTCTTTAGGAAAGTCTCCAAGTGAAGTCCTTTCCACGAGTCCATGCGCAAGACAACTTTTCTCAGGGCCAGCAGCTCACCGATCTGACCAAAAAAGTCAGGATGGAAGTTACAGTTGATAAGGGATAGGCTCATCAGCTTTGTTGCATTGGTGAGGGTTTTAGCAAAGCGTTGAGATCCGTGGCGGGCGAGAGTGCTGCAGTTCAAAGATATCTTCCCAAGCTGTGTCGGAATGTTATGTTCCTCCATTTCGTCATCATCCTTGTGCTGAGTGTCATCAGAGCAAACGTCCTGGATGATGAGAAAGGCTCTCAGAAGTACTGGAAACTGGCCGGACCAGAAGACTGCCCTAAAGAACGAATCGGCGCAAGCGGTGCAGATTGGCAATTCGAGGATTTCCAGGCTCTTAAAGCATCCTTGTGGCAGACAACTAATGTTCTGGATGAAACCCGGTCCAATCGTTGACCCGGGCATGGTCAATTCAGAAAGTGAGGGAAGATCTCCAAGTGCAAAGAGCAGTACTGGGAGGTCGGTTTCTTCAAAGTCACACCAAGACAAGCTCATGGTAGAAATGCTTTTGCAGTGCTCTCTGTCAAGGGCCTCTACAAAGCTCCACATGCTGCTCAAGGGAGGAGCCGATATCGACAGTTTTCTGATTGCAGAGGCATCCGTACTCCATTTCTTGAGAAAATACTTAAGCGCAGAAAGTGTGTGGCACCCTGGGCTGGAGAGGGTCACATAGTATTTTTCCTTAAATATTCGAGCCATTTCCTTGTCTACTGATACTTCTTCAGGACACTCAAAATAGCATTTCAGCATTAGGTCGTGCGAAGCTGAAACAGAAGACAGGTGCTGGAGGATTTCTCTTGCCACATTAGCATCTTCACCAGAAGCAAGCATCAATACGATCTCGAATTCTTCAGCGACGAATTTGTCCTTCAAGTGCTTTAGAACCTCTGTGAATTTGGCATGGTTTCTCTTCCATAGAGATGCCAGGTGAACAGCTGCACACTTCTGCATCATTCCCTTGTCGCTGAATCGCACCCCTTTAAGGTTTTCACTCTGAAAGTCTTTCCGAAGTGGGAACCCACTGCTTCCATCTCGATTGTGGGATAGAATTCCTGCTGCCAGACCAATTTCTGTGAACTCCCGACAAGAACTTATATCCTTCTGTTCTAACTCTTCATCGAGGTTCCTTGATTTTAATTTCTCCAGAGCAACCTTACCCAGGCGGGACATCGTGGATTTTAGCGAATGCCTAGGAATCCCCTCAACAATTCCTCTTTTCGCCGACCGTTTCCTGACAACACTCAACTTTTGAAAGAGAAAAGATAACCTTCTTTCATGCGTGGTCTCTGAGATAAGACTTAGACGATCTAATCCATCGTTGAGATCTTCATCCTTGTTCTTAGCCTCCAGGTGCGTCCATAGACTGTGCACGATGTGATCTGTCATCTGGCTGCTGGTTCCAAGACGATCCCCTCCTCCCTTGCTGAGATCTTCTTCCCAGAGATGGCATAAGATGGAACAAGAAAGAGGACACGGACATAAATTCTCCATCAGATCTGGACAAGCTTCAATATGACGAATCAAACCCTGTGACATCTCTTCGTCATCTTCAAAGTAAGATAGTATGTAGGAGAAAGTATCTTCTACCTTGAAGCCTTCCATCTCCAGGAGGGTATATTGTCGAATGACCGATTCCTTCATCTGCACCACGCTCCAATACTTTGACGTTACAAGAACCTTGCACTCTGTCAGGCGTTTGTTCTCAATGATCTTCACCAGGTTCCCAACCTTATCACCTTTCGCCTTGCTTTTCATCATCCCATCATGTCCATCTAGAACGAGCAAGGCTTCTCTTGGATTCGCTTTCACGTATGCGTCGATAGCCTCTGCTGTGAACGTCGTGTCTTCTGGTAATAGATGTTCTCGGACAGCTTCACCAAAATTCGACGTTTCGTTCAACTTATGCAAAGGGAGAACGAACAGAAGTGGGAGGTCTTTGAGGGGTGATTTTGGATGACGCGTAATCCAATCAAGCGCCAGCTTCGCAACAACCGTTGATTTCCCTGATCCTGAATTTCCCTGAAGGAGGATCCGGTTAGTAGGTAAGTTCTTCGACGCGCTGATGGTAAAAATATCATGGCGATTATTGTCCAAGGAAATCTTCGTGTGTTGCCGCACCGAGGTATCTTCCAGTGAGATCCCAATGTCGGTAAAGTAACGATCGACGGCGACTCTTGATCTCGCATCCCAAGGTAGGAGCCGCATGGTGCAGAGATGAGAATGGTATTTCATCTCGAGTTCCCTTCTCAGTTGCCGGGTATCAAAGTTATCTTCCATCAAGCCACTTTTGTTGAGGATACTGCCACCATCCAATAAGTCAAGGCCATACGCTGAACCTGAGTAAATAAGAAATAAATAATCAAAGGTACAACTTCTGATCTGTGTTAAACCTTACATATATCTTTGGTGTTGGTTATATTAGAATTGTTCAACTTCTAAATGTCTTGTGACTACAATAGTGGTCAATAATATCCTATAATAGGAAGAACATGCACTGCCGGCTGTGCTTCGGGGTTCCATCCGCCTAATTGACTAAATGACTATTTCTAAAACACTTTCTTTATCCCTGAGGCAAGATGATATGCCTCATTAACTATTGTGTCTTTCAGAGTAAATTGAGTGGGGTAATAATGCCCTTAGGACTCGGAAACAATGGTAGGGTCCAAAGCGCAGCGCGCACTACACGATGCGACTGCGATCCGATTCTTCAAGAAATGGTAATTACATGAGATATAGGAATCTAAGGCTCTAATCACACCAAACTATTTCACACTACGTTCTAGAAAATGTTGCCAACGGGCTCAAACTATGTGCGAACGGAGTGAACGTCGTTTCAACTGTTCATGATATGTTTAAGAACTTCATGGACGGGCTCGGACTAGTTTGGAAGGGAAGGGTGCTCTAGTGATCCGGTCCAAAATTTCCCCGTCCCGCAATTAGACGGAGTGACAACGTATTACTTAAAACTTCGATCCTTCTAGGAACGTGTTACAACGTGACGTGGTCGAGCATCAATAATTAGCAGTACGACCGGGTCAGTTTGTAGCTCGACCGGGTCCATTTGCTTGTTCATCCCGTTAGCTACCAGACCAAACTCGACGGAAATGAGGAATGGCAAGAACTCGCTGGATTTATTTAGCCCTCGAGCCAGGACAGTATTGAACACGCAATACAGGAGCACGTTTAAACGCACTAAGAACGAGGTGAGGACGAGTTGAACTGTCTTTGACCGAGTTGGGTTACAAACTTGTTAGAACAAGTTGCGAACTAGTTAGAATGGGTTTAGACGTAATGGGAATAGGGTAGAACTAGTTAAGAACGGGTTTAAACTGACGGGCTTGGACTGCTTGGAAATGGCAAATTTACCCGGTCTGAACTTGATATGAACTGACTGTGGACGGGGTACAGACGAGATGGAGTTATTAAGGACTGTTTATGAACGAACTAGGATAGTATAGGATTTCCCGGCCAAATTCGCGAGGTTGTAATTCAAATTAATTTGTCTTGCGTTCAAATTCGACGGTTTTTGTGCTGTCAGGTATATCTCGGGTTTATATTCCCTTTTCTAGTTTTCAAATCTATGGAATTTTCGTTAGAATCTACGTATGTTTCATTCAAATTAATGAACAATGTGCTTCTTTCGCTATTTGGTCATTCGATTTGACGCAACACGATTTTCTGACAACGCGGCGGTGTACTTCTAGCATTCTAATTCATTTGTAGCATTCAAATTAGCACTTTGTGCACTTAAATTGATGGTCAATATACATTTCTCGTTTATTACACACTTTTTATAGCTCATTCTTTTTCTTTCAAGATTGTTTTTCATGTGTATTTCATCATATTTCATTTTCTTGCATTTATACACTTATACTTATTAGATTTATCTGATATTCATCAGCATCTACGGACCCGATGGTCTCAGTTTATATGTAAATGTTCATGTAAGGAAGTTGTTTGTCTTATGTTTCATCCTAAATTTATCATAATTTCATCATAATTTCATTATGGAAGAAGGGTACAATATTGTGAGTGGGGTTTGAACATGATTCGTTATTTAGCCATGTCTTTAGCCATCGATCTTCTGGCGGGCAAGTAAACTATGAAACTCTTTAAGAAAAACAGAGGGGTGTGCTGGGTATAAGAGACGATGTGAATTACTTTTGTAAAATTCCGAGTCTGTAGTAAAAAGGGGCGATTGAGGGTACCCCAACCTTTCCCGGGTATATGAACATGTCCGTGCAGAAATGCCATATCCCTTGATTTCGCCCCTTCTTTACTTTATGTCTGACTACACCCATCTGCATTGTCCTGAAAATAAATAAATGGAATAACAGCTTAGACCCCAATGGCAAATAATGCAATTTAACTGCATTATTTAAAAACTGTAAAAGTTTGTTGCAATTCTTCCCCCTAACATTCCTAACTTGAATAAAAATATTACGAATACGAATGACAGGTGTTAATTTGAATGATAAAAATGACGCTTCGACAAGTGAATATTAATTTGAATGCTACTTGAGCAGTTTCTAAATTGAATGACAGATCTATGAAACCCTTCGACCAAAATCCTAAATTAAATACAAAAACTGGAAAATTGAATGATAATTGCCATGGCAAAGCCGATCTGCGCTAACTTAAATGCAAAGTAAATGAATTCGAATGACAAACACGCGAATTTGGCCGGGAAATCCTATATTATAGACATTATTTAAACGTTCTACCGCGACCACAACCGTTTTAAGATTTCTAGGGCGGTTCCAGAACGTAGTTAGAACTAGGTTGATGTGATGGGGGCTATAAGAAAGAAAGTTTTGCTCATTGAAATTGTAAATGATGATAAGAATACTACCAATCAGAATTTAACAGCCTTTAAGCCTTCTTATTAATCAGAATAAATAATAATAATAATAGTGGGCTCATGTCAGTCAGATTTGACCCTCCTGGCGCTCCCGATTATTACCCTGGCTTTAGCACGGCTGCCATACGGCGCTTTAGCATTTCAAGGAATAAATTCCTACCAGGTACCCATTTACTTCACCTGGGTGGAGTGTGGCAAATGTAGATCAATGTCTTGCCAAATGACATTAGTGCGGCGGCGGGACTCGAACCGCGGACCTTGTGATCGACAGTCCGGCGACGTATCCACTCGACCACAACACCTCTATAAAAGCCGGATCGGGTCCAGATCGTTGACAATCGTACTACTGGTCTGACGCCACTACGATTCTGAGCCGATTTAGCCTTTCCTTCTTCAAGGAAGCTTGAAACCCACTAAAATTGAGCTTTTATTAATCACTTAACAAATCGGATCTGCGATCATTAAGATGTTACATGTTTGAATGTTCAAATAGAATGCTGTAAATTGCTGTAAATTGAAAATTCTTCCAAAATGGAATCGCAGTCGGATCGTGTAGTGCGCGCTGGGCCTAATGGTAGGTTCCCACTGCCGATCAAACCAACCCGACCAAGCCAAATCAAGCCCGATCACCCATTTTTCCCCGACCAATCCCGACCCCATGCCTAAACACAAGCTCTTCACGACCCACATTCGACCATTCACGACTCCTACACGACGTATAGTCGACCACAACTTCGATCTCTTCTCGATCATTCCGATCTGCATACAATCCCAACGCGATCCCTACTAGACCAACTAGACGTACACACGATCTCTACACAATCCCGACCCGAGCAGATCGACCTGTTCGAACAGGGATCCAAGATGACTCGTGAATTGAGTGGTTGCACAAAATATTATCGTCAGCTGATGGTACAGTACTCATTTTTGATCAGCGTTCAGTTCATCTCAGACACTCAAGAGATGTAAATCGAACAGTTACATTTGTGGGCAGTGGCGGATCCAGGATCCAGGAGAGGGGAATGGGCCCGGGAGCCCGGCCCCCCTGGCAACAAAAACAAATAATATGTGCTAAAGAAAGCAACACAAAAGTCTTCCTTCCCCCCCCCCCCGGCCCAAGCCACTGAACGAAATATCTGACGATGTAATTTTCCAATTTCCGGCCCCCCCCCAAAAAAAAAAAAAAAAAAAAAAAAAATGAAAAAAATGAAACAAATGAAAAACATGAGGAAAAAAAAAGGCTCATCTGACCGTGATTAAATGCCTTAAAACCCCTAAGCTTCCGGGGACTCTGCCCCCTGGATTTCACCTAAGGCCCAAAGTCAGGCACCTGGATGCTCATCTGACGGTAATTTAATGCTTAAAACCCGTGACGCTAATTAGTGGCCTGCCAGTGTCACAAATAAGGTATCAAAATAAGCTCAACTGACCGTAATTTATGGCCCCTAACCCCTGAACTTCAGGGGGCTACGCCCCATGGACCCCACCCCAATTCGTGACCTGCCAGTGTCACAAATAAGGTATAACAATATGCTAATCTGACGACAATTTAATGTATAAAACCCCTGAGCTTCCTGGGGCTCCGCCCCCTGGACCCAACACCAATTTATGTCCTGCCAGTGTCACAAATAAGGTATCAAAATAAGCTCATCTGACCGTAATTTATGGCCCATGAACCTTGAGCTTCCGGGGCTACGCCCCATGGACCCCACCCCAATTCGTGACCTGCCAGTGTCACAAATAAGGTATAAAAATATGCTCATCTGATGATAATTTAAGGTATAAAACCCCTGAGCTTCTGGGGGCTACGCCCCCTGGACCCAACACCACTTTATGTCCTGCCAGTGTCACAAATAAGGTATACAAATAAGCTCAACTGACCGTAATTTATGGTCCCTAACCCCTGAACTTCAGGGGGCTACGCCCCATGGACCCCACCCCAATTCGTGACCTGCCAGTGCCACAATAAAGGTATACAAATATGCTCATCTGACGATAATTAAATGCCTATTACCCCTGAGATTCTGGGGGCTTCACCCCTTGACCCCCGCTGAGAAACGTTCAGCGGGGCCTGCATTTAATAGTGGGGTGATGGGGATTTTTGTTGTCTACCCCCCCCCCCCCCCAAACAAAAAAAAAAGTTTTTGCCACTACCGATGTCACAATTACGCACCAATATTTGGCTCGCATAATTTAAAATTTGCCCCCCCCCCTCAGAAATCCTGTATCCGCGCCTGCGTGTCGTTGTCATACATGTATGTTACTACCAATTCTAGAAGCGATTAACTTAACTAGTATCAATATACCGGTACGAAGAAAATGGGATTAGATCAGCACGTAATTGTGTCCTTGGTTGAGTTGCGATCGGAAAGATCGAGTGCGGTCGAGAAGTGCTCGGGATGTGATCGAGAAGCAGTCGAGAAGTGAGCGAGTTCGGTCGAGTAACTGTTTAGGGCAGACATGCTCCGATTGTGAAGCGGTTGAGTTGTTGATCGAGTTGATCGGGAACCAATCGTGTCGAACTTGTGTATACATCGAGATGATCGGGTAGTGATCAGCGGAAAAAATCCACCCCGATCAAACTAGACCTCTATACGATCGATTCCCGATCAGCTCGACCTCTACTCGACCAATACACGATCGCTGTACGATCGATTGCCTTCTCGACCCCTACACGATATTTTTTGACATGCCAAAGATTGTCGTGTAGGAAGCCAGATCGATACCGATCAAGATAGACCGACCCCGATCAAGGTAGACCGACCCCGATTGCCCTTGCAGACCGAGCCCGACCAGGCCAAAATAGCTTGATCGGGCTTGGTCGGGGTGGTTTGATCGGCAGTGGGAACCTACCATAAGGGAAATAGGGGCCTACGAACTCGACCAAGGGTCTCGAGTTTCAGTCAAGTAGCGCAGGGGAATACCTGTCTACACAACAAAGTGAGAAAGGGAAGACATGAAGATACCGACAAGGGGGGAGGGTGTAAAAACGAGAGAAGAGGAGTGAAAGGACGGAGATACAAGAACATTGTAAAAAAAAAATTCCTTGATCTTTGACCATTTCTTTTCATACTTCGCCTAGAATTCAACATTCTGAGACAAATGCCATCCCAATTAATGATCCAACGCTACGTCACTGATCTTAGGTTGGTATTTTTTGTGTGAATTTGTTGTTCTTTTTCTTTCGGGGGGGGGGGGGGTGGTAGTAGTTTCCAGGATAAATTGTCATAACATTGCACTTCTTTCATCTAGACTTACCTTTGATAAGTTGACGGGCGACAGCGCCCAGTTTAGCGTTGATCAACGCGCTCTGCAACCTGCAGAAAGCCGCATCCGCGTTCATCTGGTCTCGACGCCACTTAATCAGCATTTGGTACGTGCCTTCCGCTACGTTGGATCTGTGGTCCCTCTCAATATGGGCTAATTCAGGCTCCCTGTATTAAAGATCAATTAAACACGTTAGAAACTTCCTCTTCTTACTATTGGACTTGGCCCTTTAATATGTTATAAGGTCAATGTCTTTTCGCAATAGTATTCTTTCTGTGTTCTAGATTATTAGAAGTTTGTGCTCAGTATCATTTACATATCCGGGAATAGGCTCCATTTTAGACCAAAAGGTAATTGATAGAAGGTGAAAATTGCTTTCAAAAGATGCAATGCATGAAGCAAGTTCATCCAGTTTTTAAGTCCAATTTTGTAAAATATTTTGTTCACTAATCGTGTTAGGTAATGGGGTGAAATACTGAAAAGGCATAATCACTCTGAGTGAACATTGATTGTATTTTGCTAAAGCTTAGGATTAAAATCAACAACAAAAAAGGGATGAATGGATGTCCAGGGAATTAAGGGGCACTGCAATCATTAGGGGGGGGGTCTCACTCGTTAAACGAAATGTGTTATCAGTGGTTATGGGCTATCAAGAAGATCGGGAGGGGCACTAGCTGTCATCTAATTTTCTCATATTTTATTCCCCCTTTCCTCTTACATTATCTTTCTTTCCCCCTTTTTACGCCATCATTCGATCAGAGAGAGAGAGAGAGTGTGTGTGTGTATGTGGGGGGGGGGGGGGGGGAAGCTGACACACAAAAACACAGAGTCCTTCAAAACACCTATAGGAGTAGGGATAGAGGTAGCATTTGTAGGTGTTGACCCGTAAGTTACCCCCTTGCGCCCCCCCCCCCCCAAAGGTACGCTTTTGTTAGTATCATACATCAAGACAAAAAAAGGGTGTATAGGCCTACCTGAGGCCTAATTCAAGTCCAACTAGACGCCATGACTCAGGCCCAATCTGCTGGGCAATGTTCATCAGCTGAAGGTCAGTGATAGCGTCCTCAACGTTGACCTTGCGTAAAGTGTACGCATCGGTCACTCCGAGAGTGGCCATTGCCAGGAGCTTTTCTGAAAATACAAATTGAATTTCAGATTTCAGTTTTATTTATCCGAATTTATATTTGACTATAAATTCATAGCGTATAACAACTGATCTATTATGATGCATCATTCTAAGGCACACTATGATGACAATCAAATAAAAAAATTAAGCACAATTTAAATGTAAAGTATTATTCAAACTGTATAAATTCATGAATAATGAAAGAGGACACAGAGGGGAAGAGAGGCATGTGAGAAGGGGAGAGCAAGAGCATGGAAGGAGCAGGATACAGAGGAAAGTAAAATGGGAGAGAGAGAGAGAGAGTGAGAGGGAAGAGAAGGAGGCAGAAGGGAAAGAGGGAGAGAAAGAGAGTGGGTGGGGAGAATATTGTAGAGGGAGGAAAAACGAGCTATATATTCAGATTGGAGAAGATAATAAAATAAGAGAGAGAGAGAGAGAGAGGGGGAAGGAATTGTATAAGAAATGGAGAGATGTAAACAAGAAAGAGAGAGACAGAGGGGGAGTTGGAGATAGCTGGAGACAAAGACAGAGAGAGAGAGAGAGAGAGAGAGAGGTGAAGAGAGAAGGTGGATTTGATTTGAGTGTGTTCTCCATAAGAGGCACATCTATAGCATCTGTTATGATGTAGGCTAATTAATTCACCACTGCCCAATAGTATGAATGATGATGGTAGGCCAAATGCACTTTGAATAGTATGTCATATGCCAGCAGAATTGTTTAGTAAGTATCAAGTTTGTCCTTCGGTTTCTTTTTACTTATCTAGACGACACATTTCAGTAGGATATCCTCCTGGGCAGCGTTGCACAGAACCGTCAGAAGTACAAGTTAACGGACATCCCATTGAAGCGCTTATTAAATTAAATACATGCATTTCAATGGGTTGTCAGCGAACTTGTACTAACGGCGGTTTTTGTGAAACGCTACTCCAACTGACAACAGTGGTAGATTAAACTTGTTCCCCCCCCCCATGAATACCATTCAATGCAATGTTTATCCGTTCGTCACCTAAATAAATGAATAAGTTATTGAATTAATAAACAAACAAATTAATGAAAAAATAAATGAACAATTTAATAAATAAACAAATAAATAAAGTAATTTTCTGCAGGGATGGAGGTATATACAGTGCAAGCAATACCAAATAAATTTTGATGATTTAACTCAGAGTGTGCTTTTGCAGACTGTTATCACATTGACTATAAATCGTTCATACATTTAGAACACGAAGCGAATCAGAAACACCAGAAAACGCCAATTTCTGTTTTATAGCTTTACTAGCCACGGCCACAATGATCGGAAAGACGGGGAAAACACCCCGGTTTTCAAAATTATTTTAAACCAATCTGATATTTACATATATATATTTTACCGCTTAGTAATTTACATGCACTTATCTTAGGCCTATTATTAACTATTATATTCAAACATAGTACCCCTGTCAGTACGAATACCGGAATGGGTCCTTTACACACAAAATAAAGCAATCTATAAACTTACATGTTTGTTGTATGGTGAAAGTATTAAAGAAAGCCTTTACTCGGGATCATTTTCAGTATCTACATGTAAGGAGGAGAACGATGCAAAGAGGACACAGGCCATGATTGGAGAAGTTTTGTAATTTTGTAAATATTAATTGTACATGTAGTCACTCCATTTTGACATTGTATAATCTATATTGTATAAGATATTGGATAACTTGATTAGCACCATAATTCGTAATTTTAAGCTACAGCCTAAATATTTTCCAACAATAATAGTCATTCTTCAAAACATAATTAGACTTTGATTTGATTGAAAACATTTTTTTAAAACTACAGCTACGATTTATGATTTCTCCTCCATAATGCTCATTCTTCAGAACACGTACTTACACATTGTGTTTGTTACGCACAAGTTTGTCTCAGATATTTTGAATAATCCTTGTGATGTATGATTAAAGGTATAGACAAGTTCTGGTCATGCGAATGCATTGTGAAAGAAACGTTGTGGAATCGATCAGAAAAAGGTTGGTCATCTAGCATATAAGTATTTGTGTGTACTGCAAGGTTCAGGAATCTTCAAAATGATAAGAAATTTGGCCCAGTCTTGGTAAAATTACAAGCACTGTACACATACAGATTTATATGGGCCTACCCTATATCTATCCAGTCCAGATAGATATAATAATTTACCAAATATATCAATGGATAGGCGGTTTCGCCCACCAAAATTGGTATCATCACGTATTAGTCAAACATATTCTTTCACATGATTGGTAATAAATGCTTCCATTTCATTTTTGAAATGGAGGCGTTTCCAAAACTGGTCTTTACCATTAAAGGCCCACTGCACTACTTGTAGCTACTTGCGCCCTCTATATAACAAACAATGTCTAATCGGTGACTATTGGTCCCCCATGATCCTCTTTTTACAAGCACTGTACACATACAGATTTATATGGGCCTACCCTATATCTATCCAGTCCAGATAGATATAATAATTTACCAAATATATCAATGGATAGGCGGTTTCGCCCACTAAAATTGGTATCATCACGTATTAGTCAAACATATTCTTTCACATGATTGGTAATAAATGCTTCCATTTCATTTTTTGAAATGGAGGCGTTTCCAAAACTGGTCTTTACAGGCACACTGTCCTACTTGTAGCTACTTGCTCCCTCTATATAGAAAACTTCCCAAATCGGTGCCTGTTGGTCCCTCATGATCCTCTTTTTCTTATGTTAAATGAGAGCTGAGTTAATGAGATAGCCACCTGTCACAGTGACCTCGATGGCTCGCTGTGTGGTCTAATCCCTTCTAGCTGCAGTAGTAACGCTATTTCATGTCATAATTATACATATGGATTAACAAAGTACACGTTCCTATCACACACGCAATGTACATGTAACCGAGATGAAATGGGACAAAGTGCCCCTAATTGGAAAATGCATCGAAATTCCACAACAAAAGAACACACTAATTTAAATAAATATTTTAAACTATCATAAAAACATTATAACAAAGTATTGGGTCAGACGCTGAATTGTGTACTTTTTTGTGAGACCTTTGTTGAAACTATTGTACATATTTGTATATGACTGTAAGATCGCTGTAGACAGTTTTTTGGGGGATAAAATTGGTCTTAGCTTGTGTGTTATATTAATTTGAGGATTTTACTAGGAAGCGAGGAATATTTGGTTTCATAAAGGTCTGTAAAGGATCACATGATGAAAAGATACCTGCAGAGATGCACGGAGCAATGGTCATTATAGGGGGTATGTCTTATTAGTTATTCCAAAACAAAAAGCAAACAAAAATGTATTACCAAAAAAGTGGTCCCTTGTTGATAATGGGATCTACCTTTACACATTTTTCACTTCTCCTCTATTTTGATTTAGTATTAATTTATGTAGATTGTGATTTTTAGTTTATTATGTAGTTTATATTAATCCGGGCTAACTAGGACCCGGGGACTACTCGGCCTCAATTAAAAAAAAACGGTCATTGTTTTGTAATTTTACCTTAATCCTAACCCTAATTCTAACCCTAACCTTAACCCTAATCATAAACCCTAATCCTTACCTGCAAAAACTGACCGTTTTTGCATTGGGACCGAGTTGTCCCCTGGTCCGAGTTGTCCCCTGGTCCGAGTTAGCCCGACTCCATCTATATGTATTATAAGTCTGTTTTGTTATGGCGAACCCACCATATTAGCCCTGTGCTTCCATGGAATTTAGCCTGCTTCCTGCCTAACATTGTAAACATATACAGTGCGTACCAGAAAAAACGAAACCGAGAATCATCGATGTTTTATCATAACTTAATCACAATTATAATTAATAAATGACACATAATTGTAAAGCTAAGATCCTCCTCTTTCATTAATGCAACTCATATGATATATATTTAACGCATGAGTGATTTAAAAAAAATTGAAGAGAGGAAACCAAAAAGTCATTTGGCGGGCGGTATCTAAATTTCAAAGAGAAAATCACATTTCTAGAAAGTACATTTTCTTTCACTGGCTGCCTGCCGTAGCAACAAATATAGTTGACAAAAGACTTAACCCCGTTTCTTTGATGATCAGCCATGCACAGAGAAGACATGTTTTTTTTGGGACGCACTGTATTTCATGATGTTCATTTTGCTTTTGAGAAGGAAATAAGTGTTTATTGAAACTTGAAACTAGAATTAGAGGGGAAGTGGACGGTAGAGGAGTGACAATAATCGGAAACGACCATTCTTACGTTTGATTCGTTTGCTTGATTGATTGTTTATTATGTATTTCAATACCAGATTTGTCAACCTTCATATTCAGCTTTCAGGAGGAATACATTCAGAAATCAGGGTGGTTTCTACCAATTGCATATAGCATAATACGAATAATCTGTCAAAAAATCGGGGAGGCGTATTTGTGTGGAGTGACGTTTACTCCAAAGATACAAAAAATCAGGGAACCTCACTGAAAATTGGGCAGGGTTGGCATCTCTTCAATACGGTGGGAAATGATTATAAGTCCTTTGTACAAAAGAAGACAACATTGCAAAAATAACATCAATAATAATGACAAATTAATCACAAAGAATAAATACAAATTACGTAATCTAAATACAAGTTTAAAAAAAAAATATATTAAACAAGGAGAGTAGAGATAACAGAGATAGTAGAAGAAATAGAAGGGGATCAGACAAACAGGATTAAGGGGGTGATGTAGTTTTAGCTTACATTCACTCTTCATTTAAACTATGCTATTCTTATCCATGAAGTCACTCACACAGAAAGTCTCTGGTTAGAAACTGACCTGAATCGAGGAAATTTACTGTAGGTATTATATCGTAAGCCCAATACTGATATTGATGAATTTCAAAGCCCCTTGTTGGTAACATTGGAAAGATTGAAAATTGATAAAGCAAGTGTAGTTTTACTTGGAGATTTGAACGTTAATGTACTACACAAGGAAGGAGTAGATATGAAAGCCGAACAATTTTTTACTTCCTTGCAGTGTTTGGGTATGCAGAAACTGATCACTTCAACAACAAGATTAAGTAAAAGATAATAATTTCTTATATTCACGCTGGATAGAAAGTGATATATCAGATCATTTCCCTATCTTTGTTTCCTTGGAGCATCTTACGAAGGCAAGTAAAATAAGCCACACAAATTCGAAAGCCGAATATTTTTTAACTTCTTTGCAATGTTTTGGTATGCAGCAACTGATCACTTCACCAACAAGAGTAACTAAAAGAACTTCCTCTCTTATTGACCATGTGTCCACTAATGTAACAATTTCTTCTATTCATGCTGGACTTATAGAAACTGACTTTCCCTATCTTTGTTGCCTGTGAGCATCTTACGAAGGCAAGTAAAACGAGCAACACAAAGTCTGTTTTTTGTACCTTCAGAAGTTATGATATTAATAGATTTCATGATGATCTAGGTACAATTGATTGGAATAATGTAAGTGGTTGTACAAAATTAAATTAGTGACACTCTGTATTTCGCGACTCGTTTACGCAAGTCTGTGACAAGCATGCACCATTTATGTCATCAACTTCGAAGGACCTGAAATGGGGGGAAAATACAGGAAGAAAACCATGGATGAATAGTGCTATTTTAAAATCGATCAACAAGAAGCACAAGTTGTGTTCTAAACTAAAAGCATCAACATATCAAAAGAAAGACGGGGAAGAATACAAAAGGTACAACGAATAATCTAACTACAGATCTTCAAAATGCGTGGAAAACCATTACCAAGTAGTTGAGTGGTGGAAATGTCATTAAAAAAGTGACCAATGTAGAGAAATTATCAACTGTAGGTGGTGGAGGAAATATAGTGATAACGACTGACAATGAAATAGTTAACGAATTTAACAGTTTTTCTGATAAACATAGGCCCAAAGTTGGCAAAGGAAATACCATCAGTGAATTTTGACTTTAAAAATATTTAGGATATAGAACAAAAGACTCACTATCTTTAATGACTTTCAAAGGCATTTGATACTATAAACCACAGCATTCTCCTCAAAGAATGTCACACTATGGAATACGTGGGTTGCCCTTGCAATGGTATGAAGATTATGTGTGTAAACGATCACAGTTTATACAATGTAAAGACAAAATGTCTTCAAAATTGAATATAACATGTGGTGTCCCTCAAGGTTCCCTTCTTGGACCAACATTATTTTAACTATATATATAAATGCCTTACCTAACCGCACAAACTTTTTCAATTTCAGATTATTCGCTGATGATTCGAATCTATTTCATACTTTTAATACTTTTAATACTAGACAAAACGAAACTGTAAATGAAAATTGAATGAAGGTGCAGGAATGGTGCAAGGCAAATAATTTCACAATTAACCTACAGAAAACAAGCTAAATGATTTTGAAAGCCGAAGTTAGATCAATAAATAAATGAAAAGGTTCTGTGAGAATATCAGGATCAGATATTAAAGAGGTATCCGTATTTTGTAGGGATTGAAATTGATTGTCACCTTTCATGGAAAGAACATGTTCAGACAATAAAAAAAATGCATACGGAAGAAATAAGGCATCCTGTTTAGACTGAGACACTTTGTTTCCAAGAATGTACTTGTGTTAAAGGTAAAGACCAGTATTGGCAACGCCCCAATTTCAAAAAATGAAATGGAAGCTCTCATTACCAATCATGTGAAAGAATATGTTTTGACTAATACATGATGATAAAAAATTTGCCGGGAAACCGCCTACTAATTCATATATTTGGTAAATTTATTTCTCTCATGGTCTGGTGAGAGAGATAGGGTAGTCCCATATACATCTTTCTGTGTATAGTGCTTGTAACTTTACGAAGAATGGGCCAAATTTCTTATCATTTTGATGATTCCAGAACCTTGCAGATGCTAGATGCTAGATGATCGACCTTTTCTGATCGATTCCACAACGTTTCTTTCACAATGCAATCGCATGACCATTACTGGTCTTTACCTTTAAAAGGGTTTTTATACAGCCTCACCTCTCTTATGGAGTAGAAGTTTGGGGGAGCACTTACAAAATTAATGTAAATTGTATATATTTAAGTAAAAAAAAGTGGCAATGAGAATCATTACATTCAGTCCACTTAGAACAGACTCCAATCCTCTTTTTAAAAGTCTAGAAATATTAAATATGTTTAAACTTTATGAACTTCATGTATTAACATTTATGTACGATTTGGTAAAAGGTGTATTACCACACTCTTTAGTTGATTATTGTCAGATGAAACAGCACAGCTATGCCACAATGAGAAAATAAACTGGCTTACTCTATCAACCAAATTGTAAGACAACGCAAGGATAATCTTATTTCATTTGTAGGAAAAAAGCTGTTGAATGATCTCCCAATTGATATTAGATTGAAAACATAGAGTTAATCTTTTAGGAGACATCTTTTCTTCTAACTTTTATGAAAATGACTTGGGCTCAACCCCATCCCCTTTCGTTTTACCTTTTATTTTACTTGTCTTCCTTTTATATATGTATACACTTGCTTGTTAACGATTATAGCTGCCCTTAAAGGTAATACAAAGTTTTGGGAAATTTTGAAAATTGGGTAGAAAGTGATTCTTTACAATTTTGATATATTTGGATGCCCCTGTGGATTTATTATAAGCACTAGAGAATGTGGCCCCTGAAACACTTCTGCTTTTGGGTAAAATTGAATATACAAGTTTACCGGGAGTATTTCAAATTGCGCCTACGGCCGTAAAATGGTAGCTGCGACCATGAAAATCTCAGAATTTGTAGTTGTGATATATAGTGTCCAAACGGGAATAGCTAATCGGTCGATTCTAGTCAAGAAACATTGTTTAATAGCTTAATTAATATCTTGACCTTGAGAAGGAGCTATACAACATAAAGAGTTTACAATTTCATAACTGTAGACTCGATTTCAACCCCGACAACGATCACTGAATATTGTAGGATCGCATATACTTCCAATATGCATTGAACCAAATTCATGACCCCATTGTTCATATGTACTGTCATTATTGTTTTACAATTAAGAAATATTTAATTTAATTTTTTCGTAAATTATAACTATAAATGCCAAACCCGGATGGCCTGCGTAAATCACTCTACGTGGAAGTGAACAAGTCATAGCGGAAACAGATCCACACTTGTATGCACGTGCATTACAGGCTAACTGGGTATATGCCACACAACACAAACAGAGCAACTTTTAGACAGACTTTATGATTTCTTTAAAATTGATTAAAATCGAATGTTTCTCACACTCATTCCTCACCCAAGCAGTCGCAAATTACAAGTGAATTTAAACTTACCGTTCGATCAGTTAGATTTCTTCAGACTCGGTGGGTTTTATACTCCATTTTCTTTCCCTTCAGTTCCTCTTTTAGGGCGTATCTGATTTTCTGTATAAAATATAACCTTCCGTTCATACATGCATGGATATGGACACAATATTTGTATACACGTATACTGTTTTCAGTTCGTGACCGGTGGTTTTGTTATTTCCTATTCACTCTTCCAGCTTACGTTGCACCATATATTGTCCTGACAAATGCTGTGTCAAAAAGAGCAATGCATGTATTCAGATGCGTACGGGGTGTAAAGTGTTGTACACGAATTATGATTTACAATAAGAGTCTTCATGAGGCTGGACTTTATAGAATTCAACTAAGAACAATTTGTTCTATTTATTAGATGTATGTGAAGCCGCATTACAATCTTTGGTAGCAATACTCATTGGCATATGATATAGGTCATTTACATGAGCATACACGTAGATATAAATGATATCATATCACAATCCCTCTTCTCAATGAAAAATTTAAATTCATTTGTGGATCCATACTTGTTTAAATATCTTTTTAAAATTGTTTGCTTAAGAACATTAAAATTGTGCTAATATGAACTTACACATTCTTCCCTTTTCTTTGGTTGTTGTTTCTATTTTTTGCTCTTATATAATTTAATAACCTTCCTTGAAAATTCGATAACACTTGTTTTCCATTTGAAAGCGAATGTTTTGCTATTTATCTAAATTATTTTAATCAGACTTCAGTTATCATCGTTTATAATGCAATAAAGTACTTAAATAAAAATAAAAACATGACATATTCTAATGTCTCTTTACAATCTCACTACTCAAAACATTGTTAGAGAAAACAAAAACAAAAATTAGAATGAACTCCAACCATATCTATTTTTTACATAATGTATCTATCTGGTTTCTTAATAGTACGACCTGATCTGGTGGTTTATGGTTAGTGGTGAATCGATGGTGTGTTTGTTTTGCTTTGTGTTTGTTCTGTTTGTGCATTCTTGTGGCCGTGTACATCATTGTGTTTATCACTATATGTATGTTGATGGTTTTGTTCAATGCTGTCCCTCTCTTGGGTTGGTTTGACATGCCTACGATTTCGTCGTAGAGTGTGACCTGATGACGTCTGTTCTTCATATGGTTCTGGTCTCCTGTTTGTGATCTTTCCTCTGTCCCATCTACCAGTCTCTTAATTCTGGACTCTGACCCCGTTTACAGTGAAAAAAGGGCCAGGGCCGGGTCAAGCCGCAGTCTACTCGCGGCGCCTCAATTTTGTGCGTTTACAGTGCTATATAGGCCAGGCCGCGGCCTAAATTGTAACCTTTCAATATTTTGTCAGAGTGGCGCTCTGCATGTAAACAAACGATTATTTGGGGGGAGGGGCGCGCCGGTGGTCACAGTGCAGATCCGGTCGCGCGCGATTTGCAGTGAATCTTTTCCTCAATTTTCCAATACACGGCGAACTTTCACTTCCGGGGAAACAGTTGGGCCGTGGCCTGGCCCTACGTGCGTTTACAGTGAGCAAAGGCCGAGACTACCTCCAGAGCAGGGCCAAATGCGCGGCCAGTTTGGCCTCGCATTTGGCCTTTTGCCGTTTACAGTGCCGGGCTAGGCCTTTTGCTCACTGTCACAGGGGTCTCTGACTTATTGTCCTTTGTGTAGTGGGGAAAGGTTGGTAGCACGCTTGTCATCAAAGTATTTCTTCTGGTCATCCTGCCTGGTCTGCTGTCTCTGGTAGATGTCATCTTTTTGGGGTGACTGGTTCCGAATTCTGGTGGGTATGTTGGTTTGGATTTATCTTCCCAGTAACAGCTCCGCTGGAGATGGTAGATGGCCGTCCAATGGAGTGGCTCTCAGGCATTGCAATGCCTTGTTGACGCCTATGCTATCTCTCTTGGCTTTGTATTTGTCTCTCTATGAATCCATTGGATTGTGGATATCACGGGCTGGAGGTTACATGTTGGAGATTCCAGTCTCTGGCAAACTGTACGAATATGGCACTTTTGTATTAAGGTCCATTGTCGCTCATTAGTCTTTCGGGGGTTCCTTGTTCAGAGAAGATTTTCTTAAGCAGTCTGATGACAGCACTACTTATTGCTAGCTGTGGTAACTGCTTTACAATTGGATACTTTGAGTATACATCAGCAACAAGAAGTTTCTCTCTTCCATCAAGTGTGAAGAGGTCAGTCGTGACAATTTGGCAAGGTCTGATAGGAATTTCATGAGGTTGCAGAGTCTCTGATGGCAGGGAGTTCCCATATTCTTGACATACTGAACATTTCTGTACCATCATCTCGATCTCCTGATGTATGCCATTCCAGAAGATACAACTCTTTGCTCTCAGTTGGCATTTGTTGATGCCATGATGTCCCTCATGTAGCTTGTTCAGGTATTCCTTTGTCAGGCATTTCGGGATGACAATTCTCGAACCATTAAGGATAATCCGTCTTCAATGGACATCTCGTCCCTGAATGGCCAATATTTGATCAGGATTTGTCAAGTTTCCGCCTTTCTTCTGGCCATCCCTCTAGGATTATATCTCTCAGGATGAAAAGTTCACAGTCCTCTGATGTTGCGGTGCAGATCTCCTGTAGCTTCTTGTCTGAGAATATTACAAAGTCAACTTTCATGAGCATTTCAGGAGACTCAGGAGGCAGAGGATTGAGTCTTGACATGGCATCAGACAGAAGCATCTCCTTTCCAGGTTTATATTTTACTGTCATGTCATACCCTTGGAGTCTGAGCAGTAGTCTTTGTAGTCTTGGGGTGCAGCTCCAAGGTTTCTTGAGAGTGATCTTCTCTAGTGGTTTGTGATCTGAGAGGATAGTGAAACTTCTGCCGAAGACGAACGTGTGAAACTTTTCAAATGCGTAGACAACTGCAGCTAGCATCTCCCTCTCAATGTTGGCGTATCGCTGCTCGGTGTCCGTGAGGGACTTTGAGGCAAACGCTATTGGTCTCCCTTCCTGTGTGAGGGCTGCTCCAACGCCTTTCATCGACGCGTCAACTTTTAGGACAACAGGTTTCTTTGGATCAAAGTAAGCAAGTGTGGTCTCCTTGCAGATGATATATTTGATGGTTTCAAACACCTTCTGATGTGATTCAGTCCAGCTATATTTCACATCTTTCTTCCCAAGTTCCCGAAGTGGTGCAGTCAGTGAGGCAAGTCTTGTAATGAATGGTGACATGTAGGTCACAATGCCTAGGAACTCTCGGAGTTCTGTCACATTCTGTGGTGCGTTCAGGGCTGATATGGCTGCTGTCATCTGTGGGTCTGGTTGTACTCCATCTTTGCTGAAGACAAGGCCATAATCTCACTCGGTCTTGCTTGATGTGGCATTTGTTCCAGTTCAGGACGAGTCCATGCTCCTTTGCTACGCGCCTCAGATTATGTAAGTTGGCGTCATGTTCCACTGCCGTCTTTCCTATTTTGTTCATTCGTTGCTGGAACACATCCTGAGAAACACACTAGCCAAAGGGTAGTCTTTTGAAACGGTGACGACCAAAAGGACTATTGAAGGTCGTCAAATGGCTTGATTCTTCATCCAGCTGTATAGCCCAATATCCATGTCTGGCATCCAGGGTACTGAACACTGGTGCTCCTTCAAAATAGTACCGGACTTCTTCAAGGTTGTCATCGAAATATGGCTTCTCTTGATTGCCTTATTCAAGTTTTTTGGGTCAAGGTAAATTCTCCATCTTCCATTGGGCTTCTGGGTGTATGCCAAGCTTGATACCCAGTATGTTGGCTTAGTGACACTTTCTATCACTTCAAGACTCAACATCTCATCAAGTTCTTTCTTCATATCATCCTTTATGCCTATCGGGCATCGTCGAGCTGCATGTATCACAGGAGGCGCATCTTTGTCGATCACGATGTTGTATTTCCCATCAAATTTTCCGATTCCATCAAATCTGTCGGGATACAAAGTCTTCAAATTTTCCATGTCTTTGATGGGACTATTCATGGCTCTCCATCAGGCTGCAATTCAAGACTACTAATCCAAGATCCAGGCACAACTCAAGTCCAAGGATGGCCGGTCTTCGAGTCTTCACTACAAATAATTCTGCATTTGCTTGTCTGTCCTGGTGGTTACAGCTCAATGTATGTACGCCTACTTGTGGAATAACACTCTTTTCACCATAGCCCGTTATCGTTATCGGTGTCTTTCTCAGCTTTCCTGTGATAAGTTCCCCATTAGGGTCCACGCAATCAGGGTACATCTTCTGATAAATGCGTAATGGAAGAATGTTCCCTTCAGATCCTGTGTCTACTTTGGCTTTTAGAGTCGCTGGTCCTCTTCCGATCTCAACTCCGATTACAGCAAAGGCTTCATTCTTTCTGATCTGGTCTACAGATATGGTCTCAAACCGCATTTCGTCCATTTCTTCTGTTTCTTCCTCTTCTTTCATCTCATGAAGTCTCTTTGATCTCTGTGCTTGCGACTTTTGCGGATATGTCTTTGCAGCTTCTTGTTTCCTTTGCCACTGCTGTTTACATTTTTTGTTCCTGTTTCTTCAGTCGGCAGCACTTCTCCCAGTGATTCATTTTATCACAGTTTCTGCATTTGGTGCCATAAGCAGGGCATTTCCTCGGTGGATGGTTCAGTCCAAAGAAAGACCACTGTTTCTTCCTTTGGATATGTTGCTTGGTCATATCAATCTTGACTGCTTGACCATGAAGTAGTCTCATATCCGCCTCAGTTGCCTCCTGGGTTCTGGCGATGTCCAAAGCTGTATTTAACGTCAGTTTCTCATCCTTGGCCAACAATGTTTGCTGTACCTTCTTGCTGGAGGTGCCAATGACGATATGTTCTATGAGGCGACCTTCAAGTTCAATTTCCGCAAACTTGCATTTTTGAGCATGTATTTTGCATCTAACTATGAAGTCGTGTATGGCTTTGGCTGGTTCCTGTGCGAACTTCTGCAGCTGAAATCTTGCCAGACGGAAATTGGTCTTTGGTTCGAAATGTTTCATGAAAGCTTCGAAGACCTCAGCTGGGGTCTTGAAGTCCTTTCCCCAGGATTCGTGTATCCGGATTCCCTCTTGGCCCAGCCACAACAGGATGTAGGTGCATTTCTCTTGATCAGATTTTTTGCTAAGCAGCCATGAAAATATCAGCTCACAATAATATTGAAAAATCCTGAATTCAGTAGGCAAATCTTTGGATGTCCAATCCATGCAAGGAGGGTTGATACCTGTCATCTCACCCATGCTGTTTGTTTCTGTGTGTGACTTTTGTAAACAGCCAATAAAATCATATAGGTCTAGGTCTATAATCTATAGCCTAGAAGTCTATGTCACATAAAACACTACTACTAGTAATATTCAGCCTTATATAAAGGAGTAAGGTCATATGGTAATGTGCCTTATCCTGATATACAAATATGAGTAGGGTTACATCAAATTTCACACCCTATTCTGTGTGTTATCAATAATACTGCAATGTGACGAAATATCTATGGCATTCGTTATATAACCGGGCTTGGTGGCTCAGTGGTTAGAGCGCCCGCCTCATGAAAGGGATGTCGTGGGTTCGAACCCTGGCTGAGTCAAACCAAAGACTTATACCAATGGGACCTTCTGTCTTCTAGCTAGGCGCTCAGCATATTAGATTGGAGAAGGGTAGTAATAACATATTATGTTATGCAGGGCCCGCTGGAAGAGCAGTTCCATAACTGAAGTGGCTACCCTGGGTAAATAAAACGTTATTATTATTATTATATACTACTGCATCGCAAGAACATCATCAATAATACAATTCTAAAGCAAATTATTCCTTTGTCAGTCCAGTCCTATCATAAACTGAGTATCTATTGTAAAAAGGCCGGTCCTTCAATTCTATCCATGGATTTACTCACATTAAATGATCTCGGTCAGGTTGGTGATTCAACTATTATCAATTCAAACATGTGCAAATAATGAATCCAGCAAAGTGTCCATTATTTCAAAAAATGTTGAATCTTGATTAAATCTAGTGTCTCTCAGTCCAAGTTTATATCTTATTCCACGGAGATCTGTATTCCCAGGTTTCATTCTCATAAATGTATGTGTCCCAGGTGCATGGGTGTCGATCCCGGGGGGATGGGGGGGGGGATATATCCCCCCAATATTTCAGGTGGGGGGTGGCCTGTACAATCATCCCCCCAATAATTCACCCTCAAAAAAAAAGAAAAAAAGAGAGAAATTAATGAGAGCCCGATGAGAGTAGTTCATGGTTATTACTCGCAAGATGACCGTCAATATACACATTGTGTTATCTCATTTTCATAGTACATACATATATACGAACGAAGTAAATGAGACAACCGTATATGAGACAAGAATACATTGAATTCTCGTTCATACGGCTTCATCAGGAATTGATGACTTTATTCACTTTGTTCAATCAACAGCATCATAGAAATGCAGTGCGCCAGATGCAAAGACGCAGCGTTAAAAAGCAACGAGCTAAATGTTAAGCGCGAAGCGCAAAAGTAGCAATCTGCAATGCACATCAGACAATCCTGGACAATGTAAACATAAATGAACTCTGTGACAAATTCGTGATGAGATCGGAGACAAGGAGAAAGATTTTCGGACATTAGTATGACTTATAAGATAGTTCACTAGTTGTTATGTTGTTTCCGTTCACCCTTTTTAAAATTCACGTCATTGTATCTTTATTTTTATTTTTTTCACTCATTTTATTTCCTGATATTTCCTTTAAAAAATTCATTTTTGAAGAAATATTATTATGTCAAAACTTATTTTTGTTTTATTGAAAAGCTGATGTAGGCCTATGTCATTGGCGTATTTCATACAAGTGATTTATAAATGTTCGTGATATCACATGATTTTCAACAAATTCGCGTTTCCCCATTTCTGTTGCAAACTGACACATTACCAAATAGCCAGGAAGAGCATATATTTTGTATAGTCATTAATGGGCCTAAATAGTGGCCGTTAACACTAACAGTAGTATACAATTCCTTTCCAGAAGCTATTGCGACAAGCACTGCCGGGATATAACATGCTACCCACCACTTGGGCTGTGCATGCAAAGATTTTCGAACAAACGTTCCATACGTACATCATGTGGGGAAACTGAAATCAGACAAGGATTAATATAGAGAACAGTACAATGAATCGTCTTCTTTCTCTAATAATATAGTGAAACGGCAAAGCTTCCGCGCTTTGCGCGGGAGGGGGGGGGGGCAACTGAATTCAGACTATGATTAAGAGTTTAATTAAATAAAACGTCAAAGAACACGATACAACGAATCATCTTCTTTTTCTAATAATTTAATGAAACGTGAAAGCTTCCGCGCTACGCGCGGGATGGGCGAAAGTGATTACAGACGTGGAGTAAGAGTAATAAACAAATGAAACGTCAAAGCTTCCGCGCTTCGCGCGGGAGGGGAAATACTGAATTCAGACAAGACACGATACAACTAATCGTCTTCCTTCTCTAATAATTTATTGAAACGTCAAAGCTTCCGCGCTTTGCGCGGGAGCGAATTGCACTCAGACAAGGACACGGTACAACGAATCGACTTCCTTCTCTAATAATTTATTAAAACGTCAAAGCTGCACTCAGACAAGGACACGGTACAACGAATCGTCTTCCTTCTCTAATAATTGAATGAAACGATAAAGCTTCCGCGCTTAGCGCTGGATGGGCGAAAATGAATACAGACAAGGATTAAGAGTAAAAATTTATTGAAACGTCAAAGCTTCCGCGCGGTAGGGCGGGAGCGAATTGCACTCAGACATGGAAACGATACAACGAATCGTTTTCTTTCTCTAATCATTTAATGAAACGTCAAAGCTTCCGCGCTTTGCGCGGGAGGGGGGAAACTGAATTCAGACAAGGATTAACAGTCGAGAATGGTACATCGAATCGTTTTCTTTCTTTAATAATCAAATGAAACGTCAGAGCTTCCGCGCTACGCACGGAGGAAGGGGGACTTGATTCAAACAAGGATTCAGAGTCGAGAACGGTCCAACGAATTGTCTTCTTTCTCTAATAAGTTAATGAAACCTCAAAGCTTCCGCGCTTCGCGGGGGAGGGCCCTCCCTGCACCCAACCCCCTAGGGAGCGCGCTTCGCGCACTCTGTAACTCTCCTGGCTATGCCCTTGGGGAGGGGTGCAACGTGCCACAAGCTTCTACCTCTTGATTGCTTTGATCCATTGCCGAAAATATTTTGGCACCTATCATCCCCCCCAACCACGGATACAAATCGACACCCTTGCCCAGGTGTCCAGTAGGTGTCGAGGTGTCCAGCTCCAGCGACGTATGTCGATCCTCCCGATGAGCTATCTCATGATTCTGCCTGCGAGCGTTTATCCACTGCTGTGCAATCGGACGGTATATGATGAAAAGTCACTCGGTCCCAGTCAAAGTCATTGTGACGCTGCCACCATGTAAAGTGTTGTACACGAATTATGATCTACAATAAGAGTCTTCATGAGGCTGGATTTTATGGAACTCAACTAAGAACAACTTTTATTAGATGTATGTGAAGCCGCATTACAATCTTTGGTAGCAATGATCATGGGCATATGATATAGGTCATTTACATGAACATACATGTAGATATAAATGATATCATATCACACGGGGGACGGGATATGCTGGCCAGAAGGGGAGGGCGGGGGGCTGATATAAACAACAACTTATACAGTCACTGTAGTATGGATATTAAAGTCAGCACGCACTTATTATGACTCATATGATTAAAACCAATATGCCGATATAAAATGGCTGAGAGAATTTACTGTAACATGGTGTTGCACAGTGACGCCTTCAAATAAAATCATAAATATCTTTGTGGTTTGAGAATTTTGTTCAGGATTTGTTGCATGTTAGAAGGTAAGTACAGTAGATGAAATATAATAATTAAAATTTCATACACACATTACGCGTTTTTTTCATCAACCTTCAACAATGTTACCTAGTCACTTTAAAAGGAAATTTAAATAAAAATAAAAAAAAATCAAAAGGAATGCAAGAAATCCTGAAAAGTGAAATAATGTCACTATTAAACGGTGGCGGATCTGAGTGAGGGACGAATCAGCCAGGGCCCCCTTTTTATGGCGGCCTAAAAAAGAAGAAGTATAAGACAAGAAAGTAACAGGTCGGCATCGCATTAGATATGAGGGAAACCGATTGCCTTCATCAACGTATATACCACTGGCTGATCGGTGTGTGGGCTGGGGGAGGGGGGGGGGGGGGCGAATGAGCTTCGGTCCTCCGTTTTTGGCGGCCTAAAATATTGGCAAATGGGAGAAAGAAAGAACGATGGAAGGAAATATGAGAAAAGAAAAAATATTACTGTTGATGATGTTGATGATGATGGTGATGATTTTGTTGATGATGACGATGGTGAGAATAGTTAAGACAGTGACGAGAAACATAAGAGAAACAATATTTTATTGTTGTAATAAAGTATGCATTTATTGCAAACGGGTCTTACAGACCTAACTAATCAGCATATAATTCATGATCGTGATATACAAACATTAGACATTGCATACAAATATACGGCAAATTGAATAAAAGTACACACTTTCGATTATTATTAATAGATAAACAAATCATTTCGTTCTCAACAAGATCGAAACAAATTTTGTTAGGTATTTAATTGAGTCGATATAACTATACTTTACTGAACAATGTGCGTGCGGACACATGTCATCCGGATTGGAGATGAGGCCTCTTGCCCGACTATCAAATTTTACTTTCTATATTTTCTAAACAAAGTGACATTTTATCATGGTGAAATGCTTTATTTCGTCATCAACAATTACCGTCCTATTCTGGCCTCTAACTGCCCAAACATGAAGATATTAGGTTATCTTGCCGCCCGAATATGAGGATATTTGGTTTTTCGGGCACATCGCTGCCCGAATAATTACACTTATTTTGCAAATTTTCCGGTGGGGAGGGGGGGGGGTATAGCCCCCAAGGCCACCACCGTGTTGGTCTATGTTACTGTACTTTGGTGACCTTTTGATCTGAGCACTTTCACGCATCGGATAAATACTCTTCATTTTGATGGAAATATCACGTACATGACGTATATACAATTTAAATTTCATAATTGATGGATGTAGACAAGACGAGAAAGTTGAGATGCGTTTGTCATATTTGTCGCTAAGATTAATCGGCTTTAAATCATGCTGTTGTGAAGATTAAAATAGCAAAATTAGACATTAATAGAAAACTCAGCCGTGAATTGTGAGGAAGGTACTTGTCTTACTCGTTTTAGCATCAACGCGCCGCAACCCTCTCGACTTAAAAAGCCCTTCCAAAGTGTTTGGGAGCCCTAAATTTGCTAAAAATTTCACTTGATTTGTATCCTGACGTAAAATAGGATGACATTTAAGACACACTTCTGCACAGGTTTTTCCCAGAAAAAATGTTTTTGAAGACAAATATTGATTAAAAAATACATCATTTGGTTTTCTGTTGTACGCATAAAACCTGAAATTTGTTCTCTTTCATCAACACATTATGATGCATTTTAAGTGACATTTTGACATCAAGGTTGTGGGGCTCCCAACACTTTAGAGGGGCTCTAATAAGCCGGACTAGACCACAGCTCTAACCGCGGTCATTAATGTTTCTACAAATCTGGAGTAGTTACGTGTAAATCAAAGTCTCAGTCCAGTTTAAACTACTAGGATGACTTGGACTGATGGTGTGGGGGGGGGGGGGGCTGCTGCCCTCTCTGTATTTTTGCATGCCTTCAAATGCCGCTCGGTGCACGTGCCCCCTGCCCCCTCCCCCTTAGGTACGCCATTGACAATGCATGTTGTTTTCATTTATTTTCTTGGCAGCCTATAGTGACTGTGCAGAAAATACGATATAACAGTAGTTTAGGATCTAACGAAGACCGGAGATGTCCCTATTGAAAATCATTCAGCTAATCATATTAATATCTTTTCTTTACTGTTTTGGCCGATTGGCAAATAAAGGTTCAAAAGTAATGAAACACCTCCAAAATACCGATTGGGCCAATAAATACTTATGAATATTTATCTTCTTTAACAAAATTGATGGGCCTCTAAAAGTACTGTTGTTTATTTTTCTCCTTTTTGGGTTAATAGATGCAGCAGTTTTCAAGATAGTGGTAGTTTATTCAACATCAACAATCTTGCAGAAACAAAAATTCAGCATGAAACTACTTAGTCTGTAATAATATTCATCTGTTAAAATATAGATGGAAATATTTATCAGGGGATTTTCTCCAAGAGTCTCCTACCCCACAATCCTTTAATAGGCCAAGGTTTAACTGGCCCGCAATGGCAGCACAGCTAAAGCAGGGGTAATAGTGTCCAAGGTACACGAAGAGCGGTGCCTTGCTTGACGACGCCTCTGCTCAACATTCAACTACCATTGCCTTGCCTTTGTTCACCACATCACGCAGTTGCCTCAGCTCCGTCAAATCTTCTTCTGGTCCAAAACATGCTGTAAGACTGTAAAAAAAAAAAAGGAGAAATTTAAAAACGGCCACTCACTTCAAAGTACAGGTTGACGCAGTACCCTCTTTCATGAAATCCTATAGTTAAACATTGCGATTAAAGGAAAGTTCAGCATCATACGTGCATGTGTTATGCCTATAAAGATTGGAACGAATGAACCCCTCTCAGATATGTTCATTGGGAGAAAATTGTAACTGTAGTAGAACCGAGTAAAATGGAATTGCTTTTTGTTTGGTTTCTGTGTGTCTTTGAATCTGCGATTGCTTGTACAAAAATGATGACCTAACACAGTAATACTCCGGCGAATATTGATCCGGTCAGGGCCATGGTTGCATTTGGATTTTTAAGATAACTCTACCGTTGAGGGTTAGATGCAGTGTTAGGCCCAGGGTTGAAGTTAGGAATTCGGTTTGTGTAGAATTTGACTCCAGAGCAATCTATGCCGATGCATGAACTTGTAGGTCCCCAACATGTCTTTGTTGAGTATAATGTTGTATTTATTGTGCATATACTTTGTTTCAGACTCACGCAATGATTCGGACGGAGGTACCTTGGCAGGTACGAATGATGTCTATCCCACGTTGCGTGTTCATCTTAATACCGGTGAGGATTAGTCTGTTAAACGCCTTGCAGCTCTTCAAAGCATCACAGATCGCCTTCAAGGTGTCATCGTTGGCTGTGAAGTCACAGCCGACACCCAATGCAACGTGCATGGTATTCAAGCCTGGTAGACTGGACAAGATACATGGGATAACCTCTAACGCCTCCTCCACTTCCCCATGCCGAGCTGAAGATGGGAAGCTGATCTCCATGTGACTCAGTCCTGGGCACTTCTTAAGGAAAGTCTCCAAGTGAAGTCCCTTCCACGATTCCATGCGCAAGACAACTTTTCTCAGGGCAAGCAGCTCATCGATCTGACCGAAAAAGTCAGGATGGAAGTTACATTTGATAAGGGATAGGCTCTCTAGCTTTGTTGCATTGGTGAGGGTTCTAGCAAAGCGTTGAGATCCGTGGCGGGCGAGAGTGCTGCAGTTCAAAGATATCTCCACAAGCTGTGCCGGAATGGTATGTTCCTCAATTTCGTCATCATCCTTGTGCTGAGTGTCATTAGAGCAAACGTCCTGGATGATGAGAAACGCTCTCAGAAGTACTGGAAACTGGCCTGACCAGAAGACTGCTCTAAAGAACGAATCGGCGCAAGCGGTGCAGATTGGCAATTTGAGGGTTTCCAGGCTCTTAAAGCATCCTTTTGGCAGACGACTGATGTTCTGGATGAAACCTGGTCCAATCGTTGAGCCGGGCATGGTCAATTCAGAAAGTGATGGAAGATCTCCAAGTGCATAGAGCAGTGCTGGGAGGTCGGTTTCTTCAAAGTCACACCAAGACAAGCTCATGGTAGAAATGCTTCTGCAGTGCTCTCTGTCAAGGGCCTCTACAAAGCTCCGCATGCTGCTCAAGGGGGGAGCCGATATCAACAGTTTTCTGATTGCAGAGTCCTCAGTACTCCATTTCTTGAGAAAATACTTAAGCGCAGAAAGTGTGTGGCACCCTGGGCTGGAAAGGGTCACATGGTACTTTTCCTTAAATATTCGAGCCATTTCCTCGTCTACTGATACTTCTTCGGGACACTCAAAATAGCATTTCAGCATTAGATCATGTGAAGCTGAAACAGAAGAAAGGTGCTGGAGGATTTCTCTTGCCACATTAGCATCTTCACCGCAAGCAAGCATCAATACGATCTCGAATTCTTCAGCGACAAATTTGTCCTTCAAGTGGTTGAGAAACTCTGTAAATTTGGCATGGTTTCTCTTCCAGAGAGATGCCAGGTGGACAGCTGCACACTTCTGCATCATTCCCTTGTCGCTGAATCGCACCCCTTTAAGGTTTCGACTATGAAAGCCTTTTCGAAGTGGGAACCCACTGCTTCCACCTCGATTGTGGGATAGAATTCCTGCTGCCAGACCAATTTCTGTGAACTCACCACAAAAAATGATATCCTTCTGTTCTAACTCTCCATCGGGGTTCCTTGATACTAATTTCTCCAGAGCAACCTTACCCAGGCGGGACATCGTGGATTTTGGCGAATGCCTTGGAATTCCCTCAACAATTCCTCTTTTCGTCGACCGTTTCCAGCCAACACTCAATCTTTGGAAGAGAAAAGAAAACTTTCTTTCATGCGTGGTCTCTGAGATAAGACTTAGACGATCTAATCCATCGTTGAGATCTTCATCTTTGTTCCTGGCCTCCAGGTGCGTCCATAGACTGTGAACGATGTGATCTGTCATCTGGCTGCTGGTTCCCAGACGATCCCCTCCTCCTTTGCTGAGATCTTCTTCCCAGAGGTGGCATAAGATAGAACAAGAAAGAGGACAAGGACATAAGCTCTCCATCAGATCTGGACAGGCTTCAATGTGACGAATCAAACCCTGTGACATCTCTTCGTCATCTTCAAAGTAAGATAGTATGTAGGAGAAAGTATCTTCTACCTTGAAGCCTTCCATCTCCAGAAGGGTATATTGTCGAATGACCGATTCCTTCATCTGCACCACGCTCCCATACTTTGACGTTACAAGAACCTTGCACTCTGTCAGGCGTTTGTTCTCAATGATCTTCACCAGGTTCCCAACCTTACCACCTTTCGCCTTGCTTTTCATCATTCCATCATGTCCATCTAGAACGAGCAAGGCTTCTCTTGGATTCGCTTTCACGTATGCGTCGATGGCCTCTGCTGTGAACGTCGTGTCTTCTGGTAGTAGATGTTCTCGCACAGCTTCACCAAAATTCGACGTTTCGTTCAATTTATGCAAAGGGAGAACGAACAGAAGTGGGAGATCTTTGAGTGGTGATTTTGGATGACGCGTAATCCAATCAAGCGCCAGCTTCGCAACAACCGTTGATTTCCCTGATCCTGAATTTCCCTGAAGGAGGATCCGGTTAGTAGGTAAGTTCTTCGACGCGCTGATTGTAAAAATATCATGGCGATTATTGTCCAAGGAAATCTTCGTGTGTTGCCGCACCGAGGTATCTTCCAGTGAGATCCCAATGTCGGTAAAGTAACGATCGACGGCGACTCTTGATCTCGCATCCCAAGGTAGGAGCCGCATGGTGCAGAGATGAGAGTGGTATTTCATCTCGAGTTCCCTTCTTAGTTGCCAGGTATCAAAGTTATCTTCCACCAAGAGACTTGTGTTGAGGATACCGCCACCATCCAATAAGTCAATGCCATACGCCGAACCTGAGTAAATAAGAAATATATAATCAAAGTTACAACTTCTGATCTGTGTAAAACATAACATATATCTTTGGTGTTGGTTATATTAGAATTGTTTAACTTCTAAACGTCTTCTGACTACAACATTGGTCAATAATATCATGTAATAGGAAGAACATGCACTGCTGGCTGTGCATCGGGGTTCCATCGGCCCAATGGACTGAATGACTATCCTTTAAACACTGTCCTTATATCTGAGGCAAGATGATATGCCTCATTGACTATTGTGTCTTTCAGCGTAAATTGAGTGGGGTAATAATGCCCTTAGGACTCGGAAACAATGGTAGGGACCACGATGCGACTGCAATCCGATTCTTCAAGAAATGGCAAGTATATTTATGAGTTATAGGAATCTAAGGCCCCCATCACACCAAACTATTTCACACTACGCTCTGGAAAATGTTGCCATAGGGCTCAAACTGTGTGCCAACGGACTGAACGTAGTTTAACTGTTCATGAAATGTTTAGGAACTTCGTGGACGGGCTCGTACTGATTCGGATGGGAGGGTGCTCTAGAACTGTGAGCCTGTCCACAATTTTCCTCGTCCCGCAATTAGACGGAGTGCATGATAACGTACTTAAAACTTCGCTCTTTCTAGGAACGTGTTACAACGTGACGAGGTCGAGCATCAATTAGCAATACGGGTGGGTTTTTTCTGCACAGCTTGAAGCGTTGAACGGTAATGAGGAATGGCAAGAACGCGCTGGATTTATTTAGCCCTCGAGCCAGGACAGGATTGCACACGCACTATAGGAGCGCGTTCGAACGCACTGAGAACGAGATGAGGACGAGTTGAACTGTCTCTGAACGGGGTGGTCGGTTTACTAGTAAGAATGGGTTTGGTCGTTTTGGGAACGAGGTAGAACTAGTTAAGAACGGGTTTAAATTGACTACGGACTGGCTTAGACTGCCTGGAAATGGAAAATTTACCCGATCTGGACTTGATATGAACTGACTGTGGACGGGGTACAGACGAGATGGACGTATCAAAGACTGTTTATGAAAGAACTAGGATCGTATTATAAACTTCATTTACAAATTCTACCCCGACCACAGCCCGTTTTACGATTTCTAGGACGGTTTCAGAACGTAGTGAGAACTAGTTCGGTGTGATGGGGGCTTTAAGAAAGAACGTTCTGATGATTGAAGTTGTATTGATGATAAGAATGCTACCAATCATAATTTAATAGCCTTTAATGAGTTTAAGCCTTCTTAATCAGAATAAAAGTCACATCGGCTCCAAATCGTAGACAGTCGTACTACTGGTCTGACGTCACTACGATTTTGAGCTGATTTAGCCTTTCCTCCTTTCATTAATCACTTTAAAAAAATCAGATATGCGATCATTAAGATGT
>JAVYIG010008478.1:0-88947 GCA_035222895.1 Strongylocentrotus droebachiensis
ATTCCGGTAATTACTGTTTTTAGAGCTCCGGAGAGGCAAAACCTTGCCGACTATTATTGTTTTTAGAGCTCCGGAGGGGCAACAAAACCTTCCGGTAATTATTGTTTTTAGAGCTCCAGGTGGGGCAAAACCTTGCCGACTATCATTGTTTTTAGAGCTCCGGAGGGGCAACAAAACCTTGCCGACTATTATTGTTTTAGAGCTCCGGAGGGGCAACAAAACCTTGCGACTATTATTGTTTTTAGAGCTCCGGAGGGGCAACAAAACCTTGCCGACTATCATTGTTTTTAGGAGCTCCGGAGGGGCAACAAAACCTTGCCGACTATCATTGTTTTTAGAGCTCCGGAGGGGCAACAAAACCTTGCCGACTATTATTGTTTTAGAGCTCCGGAGGGGCAACAAAACCTTGCGACTATCATTGTTTTAGAGCTCCGGAGGGGCAACAAAAACCTTGCCGACTATTATTGTTTTTAGAGCTCCGGAGGGGCAACAAAACCTTGCCGACTATCATTGTTTTAGAGCTCCGGAGGGGCAACAAAACCTTGCGACTATTATTGTTTTTAGAGCTCCGGTAGGGGCAACAAACCTTGCCGACTATTATTGTTTTTAGAGCTCCGGAGGGGCAACAAACCTTGCCGACTACTATTGTTTTTAGAGCTCCGGAGGGGCAACAAAACCTTGCCGACTATTATTGTTTTTATAGCTCCGGAGGGGCAACAAAACCTTGGCCGACTATTATTGTTTTTAGAGCTCCGGAGGGGCAACAAAACCTTGCCGACTATCATTGTTTTTAGAGCGCCGGAGGGGGCAAACAAAACCTTCCGGTAATTATTGTTTTTAGAGCTCCGGAGGGGCAACAAAACCTTGCCGACTATTATTGTTTTTAGAGCTCCGTAGGGGCAACAAAACCTTGCCGACTATTATTGTTTTTAAAAGCTCCGGAGGGGCAACTAAACCTTGCCGACTACTATTGTTTTTAGAGCTCCGGAGGGGCAACAAAACCTTGCCGACTATTATTGTTTTTAGAGCTCCGGAGGGGCAACAAAACCTTGCCGACTATCATTGTTTTTAGAGCGCCGGAGGGGCAACAAAACCTTCCGGTAATTATTGTTTTTAGAGCTCCGGAGGGCAACAAAACCTTGCCGACTATTATTGTTTTTTAGAGCGCCGGAGGGGCAAACAAAACCTTCCGGTAATTATTGTTTTTAGAGCTCCGGAGGGGCAACAAAACCTTGCCGAGTATCATTGTTTTTAGAGCTCCGTAGGGGCAACAAAACCTCTTGAACATTACAAGTCGGGTTGGCTTACGATGACTATAATGTCGGCAAAACTTTTTGTGGATTAAAATATTGTGGCCGTAAACGGTTTGATTTTGAAAAGGGCATTCCGGCCAGTGAGAGGGGCATGGGCGGCAAATTGCCGATTGCCGGTGGGTAATTCGAGCCCTGCTGTACATTTATCTTTTGGGGGGAACAACCTTCACAGTGCTTACAAGTACATTGAATGAATTCCCAGCAAAAGTAGTATATTTTTTTCCACATCTTGTTTAGATGTGGAATTATTCTTTCATTAATTGATATCGCTCACTTTGGATGTTCTTTGATGAAAAGGAAGATAAGAAATCATTCTTTTGTTTTCATTTAATCAATAGATACTTTGACACAAGGAAGGAAATATATTTTGTTTGAATATTTTTAGCATGTATTAACATGTAAACAAGTGTGGATCTTTAGGATAATGATGTTTCTCAAGTATCATCGCTGTCCTTAAGAAGGACGTTACTGCCGTGACAATACAAAGCTCTGATGGCCTTCTTGCGGACAGCCAGCAATATCGTATGATATGCCAATTATTCATGTATGTATCCAGCTAATCAGCTTGTGTTTAACTTCATGTGAAGTGTTCTGTGTGAGGCATGGTTTATGAAGAAGAAAAAAACTATTGCATTTGACTTTGAATTGAATAGATGTGTAATAAAAAGTACATGTCCGTGTATTTAAGGCGTGCTATTAAACATTCCCAAGTTTTTTTTTAAACATGGAGGAGACTGACATGTACATGTGTGGAATCTTTTACAGAACGCGTAACGGTAAGAGTACAGTGATCAACGCGATGTTACGGATAAGGTGCTACCCTCTGGTATCGGCCACACCACAGATTGCTTCCTGTGTGTCGAGGGATGCGAAGGGCAGGAGGGTTACATGAGCCGACAACACAGCTCAGAGAAAATGAGTATAACGGTAAAGTACCCGGGTGGTGAGGCAGGACTGTGTACTATCTGCTTTAACCTGTTGTATACTGGATTCTCCCATTGCGATGAGCTAGATACCGGTACAGGTCCACCCGGTTCCTGTTGCAATGAGCGAACAGAGGGTCCTTACAAATGTGGAGATTGGGGGGGGGGGCATACTTGCCAGGCCGGTATAGAGTGGTGAAGTGTGACGTCATCAAAAAATCTATTTTTAGAATTTCTCAATTTTTTCTTCATCTTCCGAAAGAACATCAAAAATAATGTCCAAATGTCGAAAACCAATTGAATATGTCAAGTATTGGCTGAGATATGACCATCTTAATGAATATATGTCCTATGGGAACTCAGTGTTACATGTATATGCTCTGGCTCCTAACCATTAGGAGCCAGAGCATATAACACTGAGTTCCTATGGGGAGTATATTTATTCAGATGGTCATATCTCAGCCAATACTTAACATATGCAATTGGTTTTTCGACATTTGGACATTATTTTTTATGTTCTTTCGGAATATGAAGAAAAAAAAATTGAGAAATTCTAAAAATTGATTTTTATGACGTCACAGCTTCGGTACTCTATTAATGTTGAGCCCTTCGGATGATGGATTTTGAGGGCAGGAGGGATCCATGAGCAGACAACACAGCTCAGGGCCCTGTTTCATAAAACTTGATATCAATAACAAGTTACAAGCTACTGTTATAAGCTACTGAAATCATGGCATCTGATTGGCTGGGAGCAAATTTGTCATAGAAATTTAACAGTTGTTATAGATAACAAGTTTCATGAAACAGGCCCCTGACCCATGTTAGTGTTGGTTGCGGGATGTGAAGGACCACATGAGCATATGAAATAGCTCAGAGAAAATGACTAGGACAGTCAAGGTCTAAGTGTATGGGCAGGACTTCACATCAAGTTTTCTCAGGGGTCCATATTGAAAAGTTCAGGGTAGGAGGGTTACATGAGCTGACAAAACAAGCTCTGAGAAAGTGAATATAAAAGTAGGTCATCTACAAAAACAAAAACTTAGCCATCACTGTCGGTAAACTGGCAGATGCAAGGCAGGGCAAGGAGGTTATAATGATCGCATACATGGAAATGAAGAAGAAAAATCAAGAAATATGCACATATTGGACAAGGAATATAACCCAGAACAACCAGGTTAAATATTCATAAAATACACTTGCTAGTCAACACACATCACGCACAGGAACAAAAAGATATTAACCAAATTCAAACTTTAGATATAGCGTACTAGTCGATAATTGATTATGTCGAAAAAGATAATAAGGTCTTCTTTAAATTTGATTTTCTCTTGATTGAAAGTTGTGTTGTTGTTGAAACCTATTTTTAGTCTGTGAGTCAGTTAGCCATGCGCTGGCAGGAAGCGCAACCATGAAGAGTGTCAGCAGAGTAGCATTCTTCACATCTTCTGGCCCAAGACACAGTGCCATCTTCTCATGAATGACGTGGTCCTGCTCGACAGGTGAGAACTTGACCCTTGACCCTTGACCCTTGACCATAACATACAGAAATGTGAAGCGAATTACTTCATGATAAACAAGCCTGCTACAGCTTTGCTACGTCATATCTAAACGAGCCTTAAGCCAGGGCTTGGCTCAAACCGGTGCCTTCAATCTAAGAATGCCCTTCTCCCCCTCCTCCCCCCCTCCCCAGTTTTTCTTTTTGAGCTTTAACGTGCCGCTAATGCATATAGACTCTCAATTTGTTTAGGTCTGACCCCTGTGAAAACAGTTTGTTGAGATCCCTAGTCCAATGGAATAGGGCAAAGGGTATTGATAAAAATGAAACCATTAATATTTGTCAGAATGCTCTTGAGAGGGATGACCGGAGTATAGTAGGCAAAATAGTGAGTGACAATTTGCTTTTTAACCTGTTAAAAATCAAGTTTTTATTAAAAAAGTATACACATTATCTATAGACTTTAGCCTTTAAATATTTTGCACTGAGTATTTTTAATGGGTAAGTGCACTAAAACCACCCATGTCTTAAACTTTCCATGAATTTAAAAAAAAATCACTATAGTGTCATGTATTTTGGACAACATACTCAAATGTATGCACTCTATAACCAATATTTTTTTCTCTTCTCTTTCTCTATTTCCTCTTTCTTTCTCCCCCCCCCCCCCCATCTGTTTCTCTGGCACCTTTCTCTCCCGCTGTCTGTCTCTCTCCCCTCCTTTATCTGTCTCTCTCTTCTCTCTTCTTTATTTCTGTCTGTCTCTGTCTCTCTCTGTCTCTCTCTCTCTCTCTCTCTCTCTCTGTGTCTCTCTCCCTCCCTCTGTCCCCTCCCCTCTCCATCTCTCTCTCTCCCTATGTTAAACATTTACAGTCCTGGAATAGATGTGGAACAGGATTTGGATGAATGGATCAACACGCACTGCGTTGATGCTGATGTCTTTGTCTTGGTGTTAAATGCAGAGTCTACTCTCATGAGAACAGTAAGATGATACTGGATAAATGATGGAGAAAAGATTTTATTTTTTATTGTAAACATTACAACAAAAGTTGTATTTATATATCTTTTCCTAGCTTGCATGTTTTGTAAAGACAGTCTTGATTTACAACAATTTTGAAATATAGTGCAGCTTATGATATTACTTAAACTTATAAACATTTCATAAAAGGACGTGATATCTATCATTTTCGAAACATTGGATTAAAATGTGTATCATTTTTTTCTTCTATACTTGGGTTACCCTACGAGATAAAATAAATCATAATATATGTCAAGTATTTTCCTTTGCAATATTTTGGACAAGGTTTGGATGAGCACTCGTCTAATGGAAGCTAATGTCTTTGTCCAGGGACCTATTTCACAAAGGATTTTTTTCAATGACAAGTGATAAAAATCAGTGATAAATCTGCTGATAACCAATCAGAAGCAAGGATTTCAGTAGCTTATAACAAAAACTCTCATTTGTCACTGATGACAAGTTTTGTGAAATGGGGCCTTGGTGTTAGACTCAGAGTCCATTATTATGATAACGGTAGAAAGCATCTTAATCACTTTGGTTTGGTTTTCATATCAATGAACCTGTCTTGATGATATTTTCATTTGTTTTCCTTCAAAATTCTTCTGCAGGAGAAAAGCTTCTTTCACAAAGTAAGTGAGAAGCTCTCCAAACCCAACATCTTTATTCTGAACAACAGATGGGATGCCTCCGCGAATGAACCAGAGTTCATGGAAGCGGTGAGTATGGAAATCTTGGTTAGGCCCCATTCATTTGCCACAATTTTGTTCTACCTTTTCTTGATACCTCAGTCACACCGACAATCTGACCCCAAACCAAATGAAAACAGATTTTTAGCCAATGAGGATGATGTAATAACAAAATTGTTGTCAATCTGTCATTGGTTTTAAATCAGGATAATTAAATAAAAAAGACATTTTTTGGCCGATCTGTCGTTAGTTTTGAATCAGGATAATTAAATATAAAGACTGTTTGTTATCGGTCTGTCGTTGGTCTTATTGGTGCGACTGGGATTTAAGCAGAATACTGCCTCTTGTCTGAATGGGTCTATAATTTCTCATCTATGTTGCAGTCCTCTTCTTTTCTCTTTCTCCAAGCTCTCTATCCTCTTCTCCTCCTTGCCTATCCCTTCCTTCCTTTCTTCTATTTATAATGTATATTATGTATTTGTGTATTTGGGCGTACCCACTGCAAGCTAAGCTTACCTAGATTCGCGCCTTCTTCCTTGTAATACAAGTTGTTAAATTTAATTCATTATATGCTCCTACGTATAAATTGTTTTGTTTGAACAGATGTCAAATATGTTGTCAGATTTAATCGAAGAAAATAAATGTTTGTTTGAATTTAATTTTATTGAATCTCATCTTGTTTGATACAACAGGTGAAGAGACAACATTTGGAGAGGGATGTCAAATTCTTGGTGGAAGAGCTCAAGGTTATGACGGAAGCCCAAGCCAAGGATCGGGTGTTCTTCGTGTCGGCCAAGGAGGCCCTTAACTCCAGGATACCCAAGACCCTGTCCACCCCAGACGCAAGTATGTCGTATTTGATTTCTTGGAGAATCATTAAATTGAATTTATTGAACCATATAAAAGCAAAACATACAACCACAAAAAAGAAATACATAAAACATACAAAATACAAAGAAAATATATAACCAGGGCCACAAAAAAGCATGTTGCTTATAGATGGGGCCCCCCGCACACAACAAATTAATCTAAATACGATGCAGTCACCATACTCACACACACAAGAAAAAAAACATATATACTACATACACATATACCTACACGAATCATTGACGTCTGTATTATCAGTATTGGTGTACTTCGGAAAGGAGGTTGTTTACCCTTGGTCTGCATTAGCACACACACAAATTTGGCACAAGAGTATTTTGGGATTACAGTGCAGCATCCATAATAATGTATTTGGATAATCATGGGGGCTTCACTGCACATGCTCACAACTAATTACAAGTAGGAATGGAAGTAGCTGTAGTTAGTTATTGGCCATTATCATCCATTCATTTGTTTGTCTTTTCTAACATCACAATTTTCTCTATTATTATTTCATCCAGATCCAATGGTTGAAGGTTACCAGGCAAGGTTGTTTGAGTTTGAGAACTTTGAGAGAAAATTTGAGGTGAGTTTGTCGCTGATTGTTATTGATGAATGAAATGATTTTGTTTACCCAGAAAAGCCTTATCGGAATTAATATTGTTTTACCTGAGGACTCTGGAATTCTTATTACCCCAGCAATTGCCAGGTAGAGAGTGGCAAATGTTGAATAATGTCTTGCCAAATAACGTCAGTCCCGACCCTCAACCCTTGGATTGAAAGAATTGAAAGAAAATTAAATGAACCAGTTTATCACAACACCTCCACTGCTTGCACTTGAAGCATTTAGTGCCTTAAAGCCCCACTGTACTACTTGTAGCTACTTGCTCCCTCTATATAGCAAACAATGCCCAATTGGTGACCACTGGTCCCCCCATGATCCTCTTTTTCTTATGTTAAAGGTAATACAAAGTTTTGGGAAATTATGTTAATTGGCTGGATAGAGATTCTTTACAATTTTGAAATGTTTTGATGCCCCTGTTGATCTATTATAAGTACTAGAAAATTTAGCCCCTAAAAAAACTTCTGCTTTCGAGAAAAATTGAATATCACCATTTACCGGTGCTCCCTGTAAATTTCGATAATTTTCAAATGGCGACTACGGCCATACAATGGTAGCTGCGACCATGAAAATCTCAGAATATGTAGTTGTGATATATAATTTCCAAACAGGAATAGCCAATCGGTCGATTTTTTTTCAAGAAACATTGTTTTATAGCTAAATTAATATATAGACCTTGAGAGGGAGCTATACAACGAAAAGAATCTATTGTTTACAATTTCATCACTTTAGACTCGATTTCAACCGCGACAACGATTACTGAATATTGTAGGATCGCATATTCTTCCAATATGTTCATTTGAACCAAATTTATGACCCCATACCAAAACTTTGTAATACTTTTAATTGAGAGCTGAGTTGATGAGATAGCCACCTGTCAGTGACCACCCTGGGTGGTCTAATCTCCCCTAGCCAAACTAGTACAGACGGCCTATAAAGAGTGAAGGTATTTTGAACATTACACAAATAACTTCATGATGGGGAAGATCCATGTGAGAAAGCCATGTATTAAATTATGTCTACATTTATGGACCAAACATTCTACCTGTTCATGTTCTTCCACTCGCCTATCATAGTGGAAAGTGTCTCAAAAAACAGACTGTTATTATTATTGCATCATATTATTGCATCATATTATTGCATCATTCAAACTACTGACAAAGAAAATATGCCATGTCATGTTTGGGCGATTCTGCGCAATGCCAATGCGTCATATACAGCATATGTCCTTTTTCCTCGTATTTCATTCCAAAAAAAATAGTCTTTGATAAGTTCATTGAATAATGGTGTTTCCTGGTATCATAATACCATCAGTCACAGCAATAGCTAGATATTTTTCATTCCTGGCTGCAATATATGCATGAATGTCATATGCCGTACAGGGCACATAGCACAGAATTGCCCATTTACATTAACATGAATTACAGTTTTCTTATACCTCTATATATCTTAAAGCTCCACTGCACTACTTATAGCTACTTGCGCCCTCCATACAGCCAACAATGCCTAAGCGGTACCCGTTGATCCCACATCATGCCCTTTTTCTTATGTTAATTGAGAGCTGATTCGATGAGATAACCACCTGCCAGTGACCTCGCAGGGAGGTCTAATCCCTTCATGCCAAATTAGTGCAGAGGGGCTTTAACACAACTTTTTCTTCCTATTTTGCTTTCATTTTTTGCATGGTACAGGAATGTATTTCCCAGACGGCTGTGAGAACCAAGTTTGAGCAGCATGCTAAGCAAGGCAGACAGATTGTCGATTACACACAGGAGATTCTATCACAGGTCTTAGAAGCAGCTACCAAAAAGAGGTTAGCAATAAACTGAAGTCGAATTGAAGTAGCCTAACGAAATGTTGTATGTACCACATAAAACAGCAGCTTTCAACAAAGGAATACATCTGGCGGTTGTTCGTCACATACTCTTGTGACAACTACTCCCCTTGTCGGATTCATACATTTTAATCAAATTCTCAACTTCAACCCTGGACCCGAAACTATCCCCAACCCTTACCCTAAACATAACCTAAAACCCAATCACAACCCTGATCCTAAGCCTATACCTTTGATGAAATAAAGCCTGAATGTAAAGTCATACCCCATATCACGGCCAATCACTAGTCTGTGCTCCGACAATTGGTCCAGTGACAATCGTTCCGTGTTGCCTGCATTGAGAGGCCTATAAAGTGAAACATGGCTTAACTTAGGCCACTGATATATGGAAGGTTAAGTTGCAACCCTTAATTGCTGTAAAATATTGAAATTATGGACCAAAATTAAATTTGGTCACAAAATGAAAATGAGAAATTTTATAGTGGCAATTTTTTTCGTATTCGAAGGTCCTAAATTGAAACACTTCAGCACAGACTTCATGCCTCTCTGGCTCTGCATATGATATAACATTAGGCATGTTTTAACGATGGATTGAGGTCTTTTGCGAATTCAGACATTCAGTCAATTACGTCTTTTCCTTTGTTGATACAGAGCGGCCTGCATCGAGAAGCGTAAGGATCAGAACGATAGGTTAGACTACCTGAAGGACCAGATGAAGATACTGAGCTTAGAGAGCAAAGAGAGGATTAAAGATGTTTCTGAACAATCGGAATCAAAGGTGAGCGTACAACTATCATACTCTTCAGGGATCGGCTAGCATTTGGTCTGGAACAATCGCTCCGAGCTTTATTTTATCAAAGATTCAAGGTTATGCCTCAGTCACACCTTTGCATATTTAGCTTGCGTATTGCTGTGTATTTACCGCAAGCTGTTTTTACATTTATTCCTATATCTTGCAGGCCTGATAAAAACCAGATTTTTTTTATTTTCCCCCGATTTTTTCCTGAATTTTTTTCTATGCACATCTAGGACTTTGGCATTTATTATTCTAATATGCTCAAAGTGGAACTTCTCCATGTGTAAAAGATCTGTGGATATTTGGGGTCATTTGTACCACGTGCTATCTGTAAACTCCCTTATTAATCTGAAGTTGCTAAAATGAGGCACATGGCTCTTTGTGGTGTTTGACTTTAGCCTGAAGATGAAGAATGTCCCCTTCAAAATCTCTCCATCTTTCATTGATTTACGGTGTTTTGGTTTGTAGGTATCGGCTACCATGACTGATGAGATCAGGAGATTATCCCTGCTGGTGGATCAGTTTGACAAGCCTTTCCATCCTGAATCATTAGTGGTTCAAGTCTACAAGGAGGTAGGTAACCTGTAGAAGAGAAAACTTAATAATGCTAAAGATGAAGTTGAGTTCTGGTCATGCGATTGCATTGTGAAAGAAACGATGTGGAATCGATCAGAAAAGGTTGATTATCTAGCATATAAGTATTCGTGTGCATTGCAAGGTTCTGGAATCATCAAAATGATAAGAAATTTGGCCAAGTCTTGGTAAAGTTACAAGCACTGTACACAGAAAGATGTATATGGGACTACATGAACACATGCCATAAAAATCTGTCCCGATGTTTACGATGTTACATGCCATATTTAGAATATTAAAGCATTTGAAGAGCCATGCTTTTCAGGGAACATGTTCTATCTGATGTTCTTCCACACTAGCATAATAACAATGATAACGCTCGCAAATTATTTTTCACCTCTTCCCAGAACTCAACCTTCTCTTTAAAGTTTAAAGGAATGGAATGTCGTTTTTAGTGTATGGGGTGTTTAATGCTTTTATTATCCCAGTGTATTACATTATCTTTTATGGATATTTGCTGTTTGAGTATTTCTAAAGCATTCAATTGTATTCTGATTTTTTTTTACATTGTTGAGTGCTTTAAAAAAAAGATCAGTTTATTACGCACTATGTAAATTAATCCTCATTATTATATAAATAATAATAATATTTAATCGTTATACATCTATAGCGCTTTATACAAATGTCTCTAAGCGCTTTACAAATATACTATTACCCCGGTCATTGGATTCAGTGCTTGCCCGCACACAATGTGTGCACAATCTCCACTCCCTGGGAAGCATTCCAGCCAGGCGTTACATGACGCTCAAAAACTGTTTGACCAACAATGACGGTCGCATCCTACCGGGTACCCATTTAACACCTGGGTGGAGAGTAGCAGGTGCAGGTTAATATCTTGCCAAAGGATATTAGTGCCGTGTTGGGATTCGAACCCTCGACCTTCGCATCTCCAAGTCAAGCGCCTTAAACCACTCGACCACGACACTCCCACATATATATTATTGAAGACTCGTTAACTAATGATGATTCAAGAGCAACATTTATCTCTTGACAGTATACACAGGATTCACCTAAATTCGCGAAAAAGCAGAAATGTATGCCCAAATGTTCAATGTTGAAGTGCATTCGCGATATCTATCCAGGCCGGATCGATATGATAATTTACCAAATATATCAATTAGTAGGCAGTTTCTCGGCAAAATTTGTATCATCACATATTAGTCAAAACATATTCTTTCACATGATTGGTAATAGTGCTTCCATTTCATTTTTTGAGAGGGGAGCGTTTCCAAAACTGGTTTATACCTTTAAGCACAAAAGAGTATATTCATATAAGTAACTGCACAACATAAATGGACATATTATTATATTATTATCATCATTCATCGTTATATATTTTTGTTCTTTTAGGAGCTTCAGAAGCACGTGGAAGCAGGTCTTGGTCAGAACCTAGCAGCAAGATGTTCAGCTAATATCAAACAGTCAGTAGAGGAGGTCCAAACACAGATGACAGGTCAGTGAGGGCCATTCAGGGGCCCACAGAGCCCCCACACAAAGCCCCCCCCCCCCCCCCCCACAGAGCCCCCACACAGAGCCCCCACAGAACTTCCACAGCAGCTAGCAGTATTTTGTCTATTAAAGTGATTCTGTAACATTGCCTCAGATTCTGAAACAAAATCCTGGATTTAGCTCATGCTGCAATCATAGTTATAAACCTTTAGGCCAGTCAGGAACCCCATGACTTTTAAAAGCTGATCGCCTGTCTGATTATCAAGATATTTATGATTGAAAATCGAAATTTCAGTGTTTAGTTTTTCTAACGATTTTCCTAACACTGCAGTATATTTGGGGAAAATGAGTATGGTAAAACCGGTCACTCAAAATTTTTTAATTTTTGAGGCACTTTGTGATCATTTTGAACCGCAATTTTTGTAGGGCTTTAATATTACCGTACACCATATCACAGACATGGATAAAACGTAGGGCCATGCATCCCAGATTTAACATCGTACATAATGTCATGATGACATTTGCACTATACAAGAAGTATCAGTATGAAATTTTAATACTATTGCTATTATCATTATTATATTGTTAATATTATCATTATTATTATTTTTAATTTTATTTTTATTTGTTATTATTGTTATTATTATCATTATTTTTTATGTTGTAGTTATTATTAATATTATTATTATTGCTATTATTATCATTTATCATCATCATCATTATTAAAGAATCAATTATAATTGTTTTTGTTAGAACGTCTGTCTGCCCTCTTACCCGGGGATTCAAAGGAGAGGGTCGAGGGTCTCCTCTTCCGCAGGGACTTTGATCTCAGCTACCGTCTCGACTGCCAGCACCTCTTTGCCGACTTTAAGGAGAATATTGAATTCCGCTTCTCACTGGGTCTGACTGCCATCATGAACAGGTTTCTGGGACCGAGGGGGGCCAGAGCCACCCTTGCCGGCCTCACGGGAATGGTGAGAATAATCCCATTAGGCCATCGCACACATCACAACACGTGTATGACATGTATTTTGAAAGAAATTGTAATAGGAATATATTTGAAGACTGAGATATGTGAAATATTTGTGGTTAAGGCCCCAAATGTTTTGATGAAGAGTACCGTATTTGCCGGCGTAAAGGTTGCACCGCCGTATAGGCCGCACCCCCAACTTTGACATTTCGTAGAGGAAAAAAAAAAAAACGGACCAAACAAAATGATCGTAATTTTCTTGTAGAACACTCTTTTTTTTTACAAACTATACCAAATTCATCAATATTCTTATAAATCAACAAGAAGTTAACCTCAAAAATGATCATAATTTAGCAGATCTTCATCGACTTTTAAGCTAGTACTGTATCGTACGCAGATTTGGTATCCTAAAATACCCCTACCTCGATGTGCGGTGTAATCCAAAATAGCGTTTTTCGACCTGCGCAGTTGCGTTGCGCGGCAGCTAGCTCCGTAAGTAACGGCCTGTCCCTTTTTTTACTTTTTGGCGATGCAATGGTACGGACTTAGATCTAGATCTATCGGCAGATTTTATTAGAAAAATAAGTTTTTTAGTCTTCATGTCAACTATGCAACATAAAATTGTCGTTAAATTAGCGTCCGCAGTAGCGGACTAGCCTGCCCGTAGCCCCTGATCTACGGGGTCCGTGTCACTCGGTAGACGTGACTGTATGGGGAAATTACAACGGGCAGGATTTTCGTTAAGTGAACTGGTTACATACCTCCCTTAAGTTTGACGATATTCCTGACTTTGAGACCTATGACGTATTCAATTATCTAGTAGAGAATATGGCGGACCATGCATTTATGATCGTCGAAAACTGAAGGTTTTTAAGAGTTTTGAAGACTTTCGATTGATATTTCCCGATGGCCATAGATTATGTGGCCTGGAGAAACCGAGTACAATCCCCCCTCTAGGCAGCTCATGATAGTGACTTGTGACTACATTATACAGGTCAAACCGACGCAAAAAGACAGAACATACCAACTTGAACTAAAAGAAAAAATATATAAATAATAAACAAATAAAAAGTAGAAGTCTAGACTAGATCTAATAGAAAATGTAATAACAATTTTATTTTTAAATGTTTTTTTAAAATAATAATAATTGCTTCTTGAAGTTGAATAACGAAGGTCCGGCATAATTGTAGTCTAATACTATTAACTTTTATTTTATGAAAATCAAACTTAATTCCTAATCTTATTCTAAACAATAAAATTATTCATCATCCTGATTCTTCTTCCTCGCCATCATAAGGTTTTTTTTAATTATTAGGCCTACTTTTATTATTCCCTTTTTCCATTGCTCTATCATTATTTTTCCTTGTTCATTCTTTTTCTTCATTTTTTTCTGTTCAAATTTATTTGTTTATCATTATTCATCATTCTTATTCTAGCTCTCTGTCATCGGACGATATTATTTTATAAATATTATTTTATTAACAAAGACCTTACATGTATATATATTATATTATTACCTTTATCGTCATTATTTCTCGTTGCTTTTGTTAATAATATTGATTCTGCGGTCAGTGCTTGCTTCTCGTTAGCCGTTTCTCGTCCGCCTTGAAATAGTCCGTATCGAGGCGTTTCACAAACATTTTTTAATCCGTAAATATTGTTTTCATTTTGAAAATGTGAATCGCGCCTACACGAACACGAACACGTGGTACGCGCGCACGCTTCTGCAAGCAGAGGTGACTGTGTGTGCGAACGAGTGGAAAATAGTTCATCATTTCTTTCATTTCTACGTCCAAATTTGTACTCAGATTCAAGCTAAGGTAAATCCAAAATTGAATGGAAATTACCGATATCGGCTAGCTAACTTATATTTTGGTGCTTCGCTTTCTGTTTCATCACTGGCTTTCAAGCCAATGTCGCTTGTATCATCGACCTCGTTTTTCTTCTTTTTGAGGGGGTATCGTGCGCTGCCTGTTCCGGGGACTTGGCCGAACAGGTGTAGCTACAAGATGTGAATCGCTAGTTCTGTACCAGCAATGCTTTTCTATTATTCTTGCCTAAGACTCAGCGATTTTGAAGATCAAATGTATGAAGAACAAAATCACATCTCAAAGATATTTATTATTCAAGTTTGAAACTGCCTCCTTTTTCTTCTCTCTCTCTCTCTCAAAATAGCGAAAACAAACGATACAATCACACCTAGCGAACACAGTCATGTATGGTATGCACGCAAAGTGTAGTCCGCTACGCACCGTGAGTTCTTTGCTTGTCCGACCCTCCGATTACGTAACGCGATTTAAAGGTCTCTGAATACATTATGAAACTGGCCTATTGTCCTGTACCGTTGTCTAGTCATGCTACCGTTCATATAGTCCCATACGTTCAAATGGACGTGATGTTTTGACCGCTGAATTTTGTTGTTGCGTATACGCCGCACCCCGACTTTTTGATTTTTTCTCACCCGAAAATACTGCGGCCTTTACGCCGGCAAATACGGTACTATCAAATTCCAGGGTATTGCGAGCCTCCTAGTTCAAGAATTGCATTTGAATCACCATTTCTTCTTCTTTTTTCATCATCATCTTCTTCTTCTTCTTCTGCTTCTTTGTAGTATTCTTCCTATTCTTGTTCGTATTCTTTTTTTTTAATTTGGATTCTTTGTAAGGTTTAACTGTTTAACCTTGTATGGGGTAACTGTCAAACAGGAGCCCCTCCCCCCCCCCCCTCCCCCTCCTCTTCCTCCCCTTCCTACTTGCCCTCCTCCCATCCCCTTCCACTCCCTTCCCATCTCCTCTTTCCTCTTTACTACCAGTTTAATAGTTATTATACAACTCACTCCTAGATCCTAATCAAGTGATTGGTCATGCGCGGTCACGTGTGATTCATTTACTGAGTCTATCCCACATTTTTTCATGAAAAAGCATGCAATAGCTTACAGTACTATCACACTTCTTTTTTTTTAGTGCGTGTACATGATGCGCAGTATTGTGTGTAGAGGTTAGGGTGCTTATACGGCGTGAGGGCTTATTCTTGCGCAGCACTATGCGTAAATGCGTATAGAGAGGTAAGTGTGCTTATCTATGTGTGTGCACTAAATTAATCCTATTAAACTTGAGATTTATTTGTCAGCCATACTGTCACAAAACAATTTTGAATGAAATCTTTTTACATCGAATAACAAGGATCTAGGAGTTCTAGGAGTTTATTTGTATGCATTTTTTCATTCGTTCATTATACGTTCTATACGCCCTCGTTGAGGCTGTGTGTATCTATCGCACTCAGCCTAGCGGTTTTGTGCGATAGATACACTCAGTCTCGACCGGATATTGAGCGGATATATCGTATTTTAATGAACTCATGCGCATGCATCGTTTGTATACTACTATTGAATGTATTGATTGACACTTGATCCGTTGTATGTTTGTAGGTGCCCAGCAACCTCCCTCCTGGGGTAACAGTCACAGAGGGGCCTTCTTCAACTGACATGACGGTAGCCATGTTGTCTGGCATAGCATCACTCTACTCAAGAACCTCAGTTGGACTCATGATCATCAGTGGCATAGTAAGTATTGTGACAATATATATATATATATATATATATATATATATATATATATATACAGTCCAACCTGTCTACAGCGACCACCAAAGGGAAACAAAAAATGTGCTTGTTGTAGACAGGTTGTCTTTGTAGACTGTGGTTCCTTTAGTACATGTTTCAATGAGAAACCATTTTCAAGGGAAACAAATAGTGTCTACAGCGACCGCCCAAGCGATACACAAAATATGCTTGTTGTAGACAGGTGGTCTTTGTAGACAGGTTCCTTTAGTACGTGTTTCAATGAGAAACCATTTTCAAGGGAAACAAAACATGTGCTTTTTGTAGACAGGTGGTCACTAAAGCAGGTTTGACTATATATACCTGTCTCTATATTTCCTTCTCCTTTCTTATCTCCTTCTCTCCCCCCTCTTTAGCTCTCTCTATCTCCTCCCCCTCTCTTTATTGCCTTCTCCCCATCCCCCTCTGTCTCTATTTCCAACCCCCCTCCTGTCTCTCTCTCTCTCTCTCTTAGAGTGCCAGGACCCGTACATGAGCACTATACAAGAGAGCACTGTTATTGGTTTTGTTATAGATAGTTACATAGTAGTAGTCAGCAGTAGTACTAGTAGTAGTAGTAGAAGCATCATTATCCATCATCACCAATCATCATCATCATCATCATCAATCATCATCACCGATCATCATCATCATCATCATCATCATCACCGATCATCATCATCATCATCATCATCATCATCATCATCATCATCATCATCATCATCATCATCATCATCATCATCATCATCATCATCATCACCACCACCACCACCACCACCACCACCACCACCACCACCACCACCACCACCACCACCACCACCACCACCACTGCTGCCGCCATCATCATCATCATCATCATCATCACCACCACCACCACCACCACCACCACCACCACCACCACCACCACCACCACCGCCATCATCATCATCTATATCTTCATCATCAATAATCATTGTTTATCTTCCTTCTCCACCCATCCCAGGTTTGGAAGTCAGTAGGTTGGAGGGTACTGGTCGTAGGAGGCGGTCTCTATGGTGTGGTGTACACCTACGAGCGACTGACATGGACAAACCGTGCCAAGGAGAGAATCTTCAAGAAGCAGTTTGTTGAATATGCCTCAGACAAGCTCAAGCTTCTTGTTAACTTCACTAGTTCCAACCTCAGCCATCAGATACAGCAGTGAGTAATGGTTATTATATTGATATTTTAAGCCTCAAAGGTAAAAAATCAAAATCAAACTTTCTGTTTTCCCAACAATTTTATAACACTACAGTTTATTTGGGAAAATGAGTATGGTAAAACCGGTCACTCAACGATTTGTTCTTTTTTGAGGCACATCATTATCATTTTGAAGCGCAATTTTTTTAGGGCTTGAATATCACATATACTGATAACACATAGGGCCATGCATCTCAGATTTAACATTGTCAATACTACTGGGCCAGAAGGGATTAGACCACACAGCGAGGTCACTGACAGGTGGCTATTTCATTAACTCAGCTCTCAACTAACATAAGAAAAAGAGCATCATGGGGGACCAACAGGCACCGATTGGGGAAGTTTTCTATATAGAGGGAGCAAGTAGCTACAAGTAGGACAGTGGGGCTTTAAAACATTTACCTGTGCTTTTTGTTTTTCCCAGGGAGCTGTCGGGGACCTTTGCTCGTCTCTCCCTGGAGGTGGAGACTTCCAAGCAGAGCCTGGAGAAGGAGATTGTGGACATGGAGGTGGAGACTAAGAGACTGGAAGGCCTAATCACCAAGGCTAAACTCATGAGGTTGGTTATACCAAGCACATATAGATAGCTGCATTAGTATACTGTTTTTAGAAATAATGTAAGGTGTTGAAATATGATTAATCCTTTTGTCGTCAATAACCAAAGTGTTTAAATTGATGTTGTATCATTTATGGTATGTTTTTGGAAATTTGATGAATAGATAAAAATTAAATGAATAAGAATCGTGTATCAAACTGATTGTCAGACTCATGCTAGAAGTATCATTCAGTATTAAGAAGCTTTTTTTTTTAAGAAATGAAAATTACAGTTTCTTTCCTGCTTTTTGAGCAAGAAAATGAGTATTGTTGCAAAAGCTTATTGTGAATGCCGCGCAACTAGTTTCGACAGCTTTCAAAAGAATTTGTCACACAGATTTAACATTGTAACATGTGGGATGATTCTATACATATAAGTGTGTGGCTATCTATGGCTACTTTATATTTTGTTTATATCGTTCATGGCTACTTAATATTAATATGGTGTTTGTGAAGAAAGAAAAAAGCATAATGAGGTTTCAGGATCCAAATCATGAATATATTGATCAACTTGCATTTTGTCATATCCATTCTTTTCACTGCAGGAATAAAGCCGGCTGGTTGGACAATGAGCTGGAAAGGTTCATAAAGCAATATATTCTGCACTGACAGGAGCTGTCACCATAGCAACCAAGATGGTGCACCTCTGGGGGATGTGATCCTTCATACAAGAAGATATGCTACGAAGCCAATAAAAGCCCTGTGAAGGCCATCCAAATTTAACCTGCTACAAGTACATGTATGTTTATTTGATATGTGAGATCAAGAGTTCACATATTTTGTGAATGCAATTGGAGCCTTAAATATATTCAACACTATGGACAGTGAAGTGTTGGATCAGTCCCATTTATACAACTCACTCCCAGATCCTAATTAAATGATTGGTCATGCGCGGTCACGTGTAATTCATTTACTGAGCCTATTGCACTTGTTTTAATGAAAAGGAGTGCAATATTTTCCAGTACTATTGAACTTGTTTTCAGAGCGTAATAGTGCGCGTAGAGGTTTAAGCGCAATACTTTCCAGTACTATTGTACTCGTTTTCAGAGCGCAGTAGTGCGCGTAGAGGTTAGAGTGCTGAATACTGCGTGAGCATGAGCCTATTCTTGCGCAGCACTATGCGTAAATGGATATAGAGGTAATTAGTGCGCTTGCTATATCTATAGCTATGTGTGCGCACTAAATTAAGCCTTATTAAACTTGAGATTTATTTGTCAGCTTTATACTGTCACAAAACATCTTGAATGAATTCTTTTTACATCAAATAACAAGGATCTAGGAGTTTCGTTGTATAAAACAAATGATGCCTGTTTTCATTCGTTCATTATACGATCTATCCGCCCTCGTTGATGCTGTGTGTATCTATCGCACTCAGCCTAACGGCTTTGTGCGATAGATACACACAGTCTCAACTCGAGTGCGGATAGATCGTATAATGAACTCATGTGCATGCATCATTTGTATAATATTGGTTTTCTTGTTGGTATAAAATTGGTTTGAACCACGACAATGATTAAACTCTTCCCCTGTGTCATCTAAACATGAAAGGAATATTCAACACTGAAAATAGAGTACAATTCAATCAGTCTCTTCAAATAATAGTTATGTTTGTTTTAATCTCTATTTTACTCTTGACATAGCATGTATACTTGAGTTGTAGTTAATGCATAATCATTAAGTTTTGTTGATTTAGCCCCAATCTGCAAAATGTGTTTGGAGAAAATGAACACCCAAATAACATGTATCGTCAAACCTGCTCACAGAGGCCACATAAGAATAAATTGGATCTGTATAGAGAGTAAGCCCTCAAAAATAAGGAAAATAAGGAAAACTGATATGTAGATGTTCTAGTGATATAGTCCATGAAAACAGGTTGCGCTTTCATGCGCATGAAATGTTAACAAATTTTCATCAGTGGTTAATTTCCACAAAAAGTTTCATGCCATGAAATATTTGAATCACAATCGTCTCAACATATAATGTTTGCAATTGGCAAAAGTTTCTTTTTGTGGAAATGGTTGTCCTTAACCCTTTGGCTCTGGAAACAGGTGGAGCCTGTGTTAAAGCCTACAGGAATGAGTGAATTCATTATCCATTGGGTTAAGAGTTCACAAAAGTTTCTGGACTGATGGTATTGTTGTGGCCCTCAAAGATGGAGCAGGTTTGATCGTTGTGATATGAGAAATGTTATGCAAAATGCTCAAGTATAACTGAAAAAATCTAAAGCTTAAGTATTGTTTTGATGACATTTATTTATTGAAAGGCTTTGCTTATGCGTTAACACCCCTGTCCATGCTACATGCATTTGATCTTTTTCAATTTTGATTTGAATATTTGATATTTTTTCTCTCCCAAAACTAAAATTTCTTTTGATAACAAATGTCATGACTGCAAAGACTTTCAAAAGTCAATTTCAATAGCCTAATGTATCATCTTCTGAAACCATTAATGTATATATTACATAACCCAGATATGATTGTTATAGCAGCAGGGTACTCAGATTGCTTTTTGGTTCATTGCTTGAACGTCTTTATGTTACCGATACTTTTTTTAAGTTTGGAGTAGAATTTTAATGAGAAATGCTCACCCCCTTACTTTCTTGCCAGTTCTAAGTTAATTCCACCTTTATTCTATTGATGAGCCACGCTCAACTAATCTCAGACTGTTGACTGGTAAATTATTATTTAAAAGAAATAATACTTGTTCAATCCAGAGAATATGCTGTAACTTCTGATATTTTGTGTTGCTAAAAAGTGTTTTTGTACAATGTCGGTTCACTTTTAGGTTGATCAAAACCAATACCATAGTGGAATACAGGATTAAAATCTCTGAACGATGTCTGAAAAATAATGTGAAACCTCTTCCCGGAAACTTGAAGGAAAAAAAATGAAGAATTCATCATTGTTTGTACCATGTGTGTATTTTTGTTGAAAACTCAATATAATATGTCACATGGCCAGATGAAAATGATGTTGTTTGCTAATGCTATGCACCGAGATTTTTTAACATTTTACAAACCTTCGATAGCGAAAGAATGGAGCGAAAACTCTCAATAATGTAAATTGCACCTGTCCACTAGACGGGGTGGCCTGAAGAGTTCACACCATGTGGCTTGTCGGCTCAAAACCACCAACTTACTAGAATTTAAATTGATATTCTGTGTAATTATTTCTCAAAGTGAAGATTTCAAGCTTTCCTGTGGCATATTACTTGAGTAGTGTGCTCATTAGGACCCATTTAAATAGTTACATTCGGAGTAACAAATGACATTTATTCAGAGAAATCACCCTCCAAGATCTTGATCCGTTGTCAAATTTGTAACTTATTCGTAAAGGGGGCAACAAATCAAAATAATATTCTTATTTTTTAAACAAATGTAACTGTTATTGGAAAGATAAAGAGTCAGTGAGGTGCACACAAACAAATCCTGTGATACAGGTTTATGATCATGACCTATGACACAACATAAATCATCTGCCTGGGACTAGAGCCACAAGGGCATGCATTACATCATTAACCACTTTGTGTGTCTTCAAACCCAAACAGACAAAATGCATGATGATACGTGTCTTGTGTAATGTAGGATTCATAGCCATTGTGTTCACTAGTCAGCCACAGGAAATACGCCAATTAATGCTCATGTTGCCAACTCTGTTTTACACCTACATATTTGTTGTGTTATTAGTATCATGTGTTTCTGCTTTTTCAAAGTGTTTTGAACTACACTGTCTATTTCTACAAATTTAAACGTGATCCTAGATATAAGCTTCGTCTGAGGTAGAGTTTAAAAAAGGAAGTTTGACCAAGGTTTACGAAACTTAAAGATAAAGATCAGTTCTGGTCATGCGATTGCATTGTAAGAGAAACGTGGAATCGATCATAAAAGGTTGATCATCTAGCATATAAGTATTGGTGTGTACTGCAAGGTTCTGGAATCATCAAAATGATAACAAATTTGGCCCAGTCTTGGTTAAGTTACAAGCACTGTACACAGAAAGATGTATATGGAAATATGCAACACGTGCACGATGTCTATCAGGTCCAAATAGATATACAGTACTAATTTACCAAATACATCAATTAGTAGGTGGCTTCTAGGCAAAATTTGTATCATCACATATTAGTCAAAACATATTCTTTCACATGATTGGTAATAAGAGCTTCCATTTCATTTTTTGAGAGGGGGGCGTTTCCAAAACTGGTCTTTACCTTTAACGTATTGAAACATGACTTGACCTAATGTCAAGGTTCGCTCAATTGGAAGAAGCTGACTGTATTTCTTGTGCATGTGTTGAATGTTTTCAGTGTGTTGTGCAGCCATCTTTAAACAGGGCCCGAGATTAGGGATGCAATCTGGTTTACAACTTGAACCCATTACATTACAAAAATATTTTTTTGAAAAACAAATAAAAGACGACAGCATTTCCCTGTTACACAAAGTTAGTGATCGATTACTATTTTCTATTGATTGCCTTGTATAGACAGTTAATACAAACAATTACTCAAGCGTGCCATAAATAGCTAACCATGTGTAATAGAGCCCCAGGTCACTTGTAAGAACAAATCTCCTTCCTTAAAAATAAGAGATAAGAAATTGTAGCAAATATGAAGATTGTCCATTGTGACCTGAAGTTGTTTTAAATGTATGAAGCCATGGTGCTTTGAAAGAAAGGAAGATTTTTGTTGTTGGAAGAAACGTGAACACCGGGGCCCAGATGAATGAAGGTTTATGTTTATGGGAAATAATATGTCCCCGGTTATTAAGAACATGAAAACAAGGATTCTGTTTTTTAGTTGTCATTTCACTTGTGTTTAGGCATGTCCAAGCAAGGTAATTTTGTCCCATACGTTACTGGCCAAATGTAAGATCTTGTTATATCTGATGATTGAATTTAATTGACTCTCTACCAGAGCTAGCATCAGACCAAAGATCAAGTAAAATAGGAATTCTGGGGCCCGTTTCACAAAGCCTTTTTTCAATGACAAAACTCAATGACAAATCTGCTGATAACCAATCAGAAGCAAGGATTTCAGTAGCTTATAACAAAAACTGTCATTTGTCACTGATGACAAGTTTTGTGAAACGCCCCCCAGAAGTCATTTTATGTTTATGAAACAAAGGTATTTGGTAATGTATGGGACACTAAATGATGGACTTCTAACGGTGTCTTTTATGTATTGTGAATTTATTTCAATGTTCATGTATGTTATGTGTAATCTGGCATATCATGTGCACACTGGCTATGATAGCTGTATTGTATGCGCCCTGTTTGTGACATGTATGTCTTGAATATGAATATTCTTTGGCTTTCTGGGCCCTTTCTTATGTGGCAATATGTGAATGAATTATTGTTGTACCTATCTGGTAATAAATTGAATCTTTGTGGGGTGAATATACATATATGTATAGACACACACAAGTCTTTTAACCCTGAACTGAAATTGTAATTGTGTACTCATTTACAGTACATGTAACAATACACCCCCATTGTTTGAGGAACTACACTGGCTACCAGTTACCGAGAGATTACAATATCAGATGCTTGTTCAAACTTTCAAATCTTCATCAATCACACTTCTTCCATACATACATGTACATCTCCTCACTCTTTCAGCAACAGAGAACATCATATTCTCTTCTATCAGTATCTACATCAACTCCTTCCTGATCTCGTTCCCAATCCTGAAAACAGGCTTGCTTCAAATCCTTTCGATACACTGCCCCATTAAAACCTCTACAATTCTTCTAAATTTGTCTTTAGATCAAGGGACAGCGCCTTGTATCCTCTGGAAAAGGTGCTATATAAACCCAACTTATCATTATTATAATAATAATATAGTAGGTATTAGAAAGTTTTGGGAAATTTTGACAAATGGGTGGATAGTAATTCTTTACAATTTTGATATATTTGGATGCCCCTGTGGATGTATTAAAAACACTAGAATAAAGATTTACCGGTGCTCCCGGTAAATTTTAATAAATTTCAAATAGCTCCTACGGCTGTACAATGGTAGCTGTGACAGTGAAAATCTCAGAATATGTAGTTGTGGTATATAATTCCCGAATGGGAATAGCTTATCGGTCAATTTTAGTCAAGAAACATTGTTTTATAGCTTAATTAATATCTTGACCTTGAGAGGGAGCTATACAACATAAAGTGTTTATTATTTACAATTTCATAACTTTAGAGTCGATTTCGACCGCGACAACGATCAGTGAATATTGTAGGATCGCATATGCTTCCAATATATTCATTTGAACCAAATTCACGACCCCATACCAAAACTTTGTATTACCTTTAAGAACGAGCAGCCAAAAATGGGTTTCAATGAAGCTGTCTGCAAGAAGAAAAGTTGAGCTCTTTCACTCTTAAAAGCTCCATTGAATGATTTGAATTAGTGTCCAATTTAGCTATTGATTCAAGTTATCATTTTAAATTGTAATGACTTAGTCTTTGAATGTATAGATTACAAGAAAAGAGCCCTATTAATTGTCAAAGCTTTAAAGAAAATAAAATTAGTGGGCTGCGGTTCAAGGAATTGGTTCCTTCCAGGTACCCATTTACTTCACCTGGGTCGAGTGTGGCAAATGTAGATAAATGTCTTGCCAATGGACATTAGTGTCGCGGCTGGATTCGAACCACGAACCATGTGATTCTCAGTCCTGTGTTAGTACGATTTATAGACTACGAATAAATCTACATGAATTCACCAAGCAAACAAAAATAAAATTCAGGATGCAGTCTATTTTGGGTAATTTTTAATTTCATAAATAAAGTTAATCGTCATAAATGTATAAATGTATAAAATGTGTATTATTTCAAAGAACAGCTTGTATTACAATATATTCACATGACTGTATTTCACATTACTTCTTGCAAAACAAAATTGTGAACATGGTAAAAAAGAAATAAGTACATGTACCTGTAGTTAATATCCATACGAACTACAATATATACACACAGTCATAGACATAAGGGTCTATCAAATCATATCCTCATACACATAACCACATTATAATTGAAACAAAAACAAGTAATAATGCACTTGAAAAAATACCACTACAAAGTCATATCACATGTTCAATTAAAATAATGTAAAACTTCTTTTTTTGTAAACAGAATTTATTTGTAGGGTGATTAACTCCCAATATAGTTACTGAAAGAAAATAACACCCAAGCTGAAGGTATACCCTTATTGTGAAAGACAGCATGATGCAATTTAGCAAGTTGATGATGTCATCCCCTCACTATTCCCTTTATATTTTGTTAATGATTTTATTTTAAATTTTCATTGACACACCTGCATTGGCTGGTATTCTACTATTTTATAGTTAGTTCCTCTAAACTCAAGTTAACCCGAAGCTTGGCTAATCAGCACTTGATCAGGACCTCGATCCATACTAAGTGTAGATTATCTCTGGTTGGTATTCTGATATCAAGGTCAAGCTAAACTTCAGACTAACTCTAGACTAAATCTTAATCGCAGCTAAAATGTACAACCACAGATCATTCACCATGCATGGAGATGTAGTCTGCTTCTACTGCGCATGCTCAGTTGATCTATAGCACATAGTGTTATATCTAGTTTAGAGATATTTTTAGTTTGCCTCTAGCGGGAGCTTTAAACTCTGCTGCAAGTAACACGTGTGTTAGATTGGCCAGACAGGATCCTGAGATTCACCACTAATTTCATTGTTCTTCGATAAACCCAATGTTGTAAGTGTACAATTACTAGTTATTATAAAGAGTTAAAGGTGATATCCATTCATATTGAATTAGTCGTTAGATAGGTTATATTCAGTTCTTCATCTTTGTTTTTAAGTTCATTGTCAATAAACATAAAGGGTAGGAAAAATAATGGAATGAATTTTACGAGAGTCAAGTTTTTCTGAGAGAATTTCGTCTACGATACCATTAGGAGGTTTGGTCGTGTGACGCCATATTCCGTGGACTATTCACAACACGGTCACCGCGCTTATTCTTTTCGCAATCAGATAGCACTGCAGGGTAAACAAGAAAGATCAGAGTGAAAGTATACCTAGACATTATATCGGGATATTATTTATCAGTAAAAAACGACAGACGACAGCTCAGATGAACTCGAAATGATCTTGGAGTATGATGAAGATGAAGTTAGTAGCAGTGATGATGATGGTGGAGAAAGTGAAGATGATGGTGAATTGGGCGAATTTCAAGACAACGAAAATGATTGTGACAATCGTGATGCGGGAGCCGGGGATGCCGATGGACTGCTCGTCCCGTTTGAGTACGAGCCATTGCCTAGGTAAGGAGAGGAGCATGACAATGCTGGGGATGCTGTAATCGTAGATCCAACTAGATTAACCCGTATAGACTGGTAAGAAATTATAGTTACGGTATGCAGAAATGATTTAGAGGATTGCTTTTACATGATTTATGGAGTAGCACAAATTGATAGTATTCTGTGTAATCAGGATTATGTAAGATTAGGCTGATATATGTGTTCATATATTCTGTGTTTATTTCATGCCTGCATTTATTGTGATTTGAATGGTACATGAAGTGAGAAGATGACTCATGAAACTTATGTTATTTTTTGTCTGTATCATTAAATTTGCAGGTTGATTATGATTGTCAATTATATGTTGTTCCTGTGAAATTACTGTGAAGCAAGATTGTAAATGAAAATATGAACAATTATCCTCTATCGACATAATAAAGAAATGAAAAGAAATTAAATGAACCTTGCTAGCTTAACAGCGAATGGTCTCTCAATCTTAAGTCTTTTGTCGCGGTGGTCTCAGGTTTTGGGAATTCTGTAACGTCATCACAGATAGTCTGATCTCATCTCCCAAGATGCATGACTTCACAGATTGGTACTACAAAACATAGAGGTCCAATCAAGGTCCGCAAATTGGACAGGAGACAAGAAAAATTATCTTGTTTCTGAGAGAATAACTGGAGTGGAATCCAAGAGAAACGATCACGAAACGGTTTCATGAAAATCAAGTGCCTGGGAAGAAATTTTTCAGAAGCTTATATGCCCTATACGGAGGGCAAGCAGGGGCTAAATCCTGTTTGGAGCAATTAAGCGGTTGAAAGAAATAGCGAAGACCGAATGGAGTCGGTATAGAAAGGATATGGTGAAAACTGGAGGAGCTATGAAATCACTAGGAAGGACCTATGATGATGCCATTCCACCTTATTTGCAGAATCGGCCATCTTATTTCATCCATTATTGTATGAAGAAAATTGAGATGGTAGGGACACTCACAAAGGATGATGTCATAAGGAATACAGAGCATTGCTTCCAGGTAGCATTACTTCCTTGGACACAGAAGTGTGCGGTTTTCTTGAGGTGCCTGCAGACCAAGGTATAGACCAGGGAGACCATCAGCCCAATGAAGTAGAGCAGCCAGCTGATGACACTATGTTGGAGGAACTCCCGAAACAAGGCCATTTGCCCTCCAGCGAGACGGCTGTTCTCACCAACAGAGGCCAGATCGACAGGAACAAGCTCAGGTCCATCTTTAACAAAGCTTGTGAAAGCCCTCTACCCAACATTCCCAACAGCATGCTGCTTCCAGTACATCTAATGGATCCTGAAGAAGCAAGCTCATCTTCTGCCGAGTGTGACATCAATGTAGGTCACCATGAAGAGGTTGTTACTTCACTCACTCCAAATCTACCCATACTGCTCTGGACTTTAGCCAGCCAGGCCAGCTCTGTAGACGGGTTTTTTGATTTCCTTCCAACGTATGACACACCAACTATTCAACGCTTGGAACTTGCAACTCGGGGACAAGCATCTAACACCACATGGTTTGACCAACGTAAGGGTCGCATCACAGGGTCTGTGGTGCACACCGTACTTACCAGGGGAAGGAGACTCTCATCTCAGGGGAAGCAGATAGACAACAGTGTAATAGTAAAGATGCTTCTGGGCTATGAGCAGTTAAGTGAAGACATTGCAGCACTCAAGTACGGTCGGGAAATGGAGGGTGAAGCCAGAGAGCAATACATCAAAATTCAGAAAAAAAGTGGAGGAGCACGCACGAAAGCAAAACATTGCTATCCCGTTTGCTATATGGTTAATAGCAGCAGTTAACTTACATAGGACATTTTCAGTGGAGATAAAGGGAAATATGATTCAAATCAGATATGATTGGTTCCCCAGATATATATAAAAGAAAATCTGACAGCTATGGAATCACTAGGAAGGACCTAAATGTATGATGACCGCACTCATTTAAAGCATCACCTTTTCACACCTCGGACACAGAGATTGCCAAGTTTCTCAACTTCACTGGGACAGAAGAGACTTGTGTGGAGACGGTGCATGAAGGCGATGTTGGCAGCGGTGAGATCCCTTCCTTACCTCAAGGTAGCCGGCTAAACCGCTTAGTTGTGTCTTGCAGAGAAAAGATTCATCTCTTGCAGGACTTCACTTATCTCTGCACTGATAAAGAAGCCCTCATCTGTTTTACCAATGAACTGGACAAAACTTTGTCCTTCCTGAGAAGACAGCTACCTTTTGAAGGAGGCCTGGTGTTAGAGAGGGAGCAACGTCCTCAAAAGACCAAGAAGAGAGGTGTGGACACCTCATCGAGCCACAAGAAAACATCCTCTCTTCCTCTTCATTGTAAGAGGAGAAGAACTCCAGGAGTCCAACAACATCAAAAGTGCAAAACATCTGAGGATAATACTGTCATCGATGGTACATTTGATCGCCCTGAAGGTAAAGACCAGCAATACATTTTGTTTAAAGTAAATAAAATATTCAGCTCATAACCAAAGCTCTTTTAGGCGAAGCTCAGACGTTTCCTTAAATTATTAGTGAAAGAAGACGATTCGTTGTACTGTTCTCGAATGTTAAATGTTACTAATTGAAAATTCCAAATGTTGGCAGCTATGCATGTACTGTACATGTTTTATGAAACAGCAGAATGTGATAGTATCTTGTGTAAACCAGGATTATGTAAGATTAGGCTGATATCACAATAAATCTTTATATTACAATTAAAACTGCACCAACTCTCCACTTCCCTTCTGGAGATGGAACTAGTCCATTTTTGCAACACTCCTTTCACTACCAGAGAGACGGATTACATTTGACAAGTGCTGGCAATTAGAGTGTTGTTGCTGACAGTATATCTTCTTTTGTGAACAATTAATTTTTTCCTACTACATGCATTATTGTTGCACATCCACGATGGCAAATACCACCCATTTGCCCTAAAAAAAATAATTGTAAAGGCGTCAGGAGTCAGTTCAGTCAGGGCAGTTGAAGGAGACAGATTTGGACTCAGTAGTTTATTGCAGGCGTGAAAAGTATGGAAATCGTCGCCGTCAACAAACACCACAACCTTCCCCGTCGAAGCCAAGAAAGAAAAAAACAAACATGTTCTCTTGAGGTGCCTGTAGACCAAGGTATAGACTTGGGAGACCATCAGCCCGATCAATTAGAGCAGCCAGCTGATGAAAACATATTGGAGGAACTCCCAGAACGAGGCCATTTGCCCTCTGCAAAAAAAGCAATTGGCCCTTGAGTGCAGGGAAAAAGACGACCTACTAAGAGACACGACTTACTTGAGTTCGGATGATGTACTGAACATGATGGACGACAAGTTGGGCCTGCTCCTTATAATAGTGCAAATGAAGCTCTGTAATGAAAGTGGCTTAGTGGAGGACCCACCTAAGAACACATCATCAAAGAAAAGGAGCCGGCCATCACCCTCGAATCTTCCACTGAGGAAGAAAAAGAAGATGGCCCGAGTAGGAGCTACAGAGAGACTCCAAAGCAATTGGCCCTTATAAGTGCAGGGAAAGGAAAATGAAATCAAAAAGTTGATCTGCTTAGAGACATGACGTACTTTAGTTTAGATGATATGCTGAACATGATCGATGACAAGTTGGACTTGCTCCTTATGACAGTGCAACTTAGGGTTCGTAATGAAAGGGGCTTAGTAGAGGAACACCAGAAGAACACAACATCATCATCAAAGAAACAAGGTCATTTGCCCTCTGCCAAAAAGCAATTGGCCCTTAAGTGCAGGGAAAAAGTCAACCTACTAAGAGACTTACTTGAGTTCGGATGATGTACTGAACATGATGGATGACAAGTTGGACCTGCTCCTTATAATAGTGCAAATGAAGCTCCGTAATGAAAATGGCTTAGTGGAGGGCCCACCTAAGAACACATCATCAAAGAAAAGGATCCAGCCATCACCCTCAAATCTTCCAACGAGGAAGAAAAAGAAGATAGCCAGAGTAGGAGCAGCTGCAGAGAGACTCCAAACCAATAAGGAGCTCATAACCAAGGCTAGAAAACAAATCCTCACAAGGTAAGTTGAGATTTTCTCCTTGTTATTCACAATTCCGCAAAATCTTATATGATGCAGGGACTTCTCTCGAAAAAAATTGGAGCAAGATAAAATAATCAACCACACTGTTCTCCTCATTTTTCTCTCTAATGCATTAGCACACCTATTTTTTTGTTGAAGTAAAAAATATAGATTTTGATTTGTATATACTTGCATATGAGATTAAATTCTATTTCGATCTGTTTTATTTTCTCTCTCCTTCTTTCTTTCTTTATTTATTTGGCATTGCAGAATGCACTGTCTCTGGTGCGAGGATTCAATCCATTACACATGGCGAAGCTACAGAGATCATGAGGAATTACGTTTGGAACACTCTCATCAAGCATGCCAAAACCATCAGAATGCACTGTCTCTGGTGCGAGGATTCAATCCATTACACATGGCGAAGCTACAGAGATCATGAGGAATTACGTTTGGAACACTCTCATCAAGCATGCAAAAACCATCAGAATGCACTGTCTCTGGTGCGAGGATTCAATCCATTACACATGGCGAAGCTACAGAGATCATGAGGAATTACGTTTGGAACACTCTCATCAAGCATGCCAAAACCATCAGAATGCACTGTCTCTGGTGCGAGGATTCAATCCATTACACATGGCGAAGTATGCAGAGATCCAATACGTTTGGAATAGTCTAATCAAACATGCCAAAACCTCTCTGCGAGGTGGTGCATTGTGTTACATGCTGTCTTGCTCCAGCAAGAATGTAAGGGGCAAGACGTACAGCATTGACGTGGGCTAAATGTGACGTCTGTGGATGCACCTTTGTTGTGTCAACTTATCATAAAATGTACACAAGATATCCCCATGAAAGGGAATCAGGCAAATTTACCTGAGAAAGGTGGCCCCTCAAAGGAAAGTGATAAAGCAAATCTTTGTGCTAGATATGGCAACAATTAGCTTTGCCTTCTTGATGCTATACATACCGCACAACAACATATGCCGTTTCATTGTTCTTTTGGGCAATAAAGACCAATCACGGCTTTTCAGTCGTTGGAGAATTTGTTGTGCAATACGAGACTGCTAGAGCGATACAGCTTGGCCTTCAGACCATCAAACAATGAATGCAAGAAGATGGTGAGGACTGGAATCGATCATATTATAACTGATTTCTCTGAAAAAGAAATTAAAGCCATCAAAGAGACATTTCCAGGTAAATAAATTTGTACATAATTACAAAACATGCAATATGCAAAAGAAAGCAATTGTTCAAACGTAAGAAGGAATGAGAGCCACCTTAAAGAAAGTGATCATGCAAACCTAGAAAGGAAAGATGGAACACCAAAAGAGATTAATCAGGCAAATGCACACAAGAAAGATATTCCCACGAAAGGTAATCATCAGGCAAATCTAGGAGAGGAAGATGGTCTCTCAAAAGAAAGTGACAAGGCAAATCTTTGTCCTATATGGCAACAAGCTTTGCCTTCTTGATGCAACATACCGCACAATGAAATATGCCTTTCCATTGTTCTTTTGGGCCGTAAAGACCAATCACAGCTATTCAGTCGTTGGAGAATTTTGTTGTGCAATACGAGACTGCTTGAGCAATACTGCTAGGCCTTCAGTACATCAAACAATGGATGCAAGGACTGGAATCCTTCATACTTTATGACTGATTTCTCTTAAAAGATGTGCTTTTTGTAGAATGCACAACTTTCCTGTGTGACTTTCATCAAAAACAGGCATGGATGCGGTGGACAAGCAAGACAGAAAATGGCATGACCTCGTGCAAGCAGAAGGTATTGGGAATGATGAGAAGGTGCGCTCATGCAACACAACCTGCGGAGTATATGAAGCTGCCTTTGCCGCTTTCAAGTCATCACTTGAGTGGAGATCTACATGTAGTACCAAGCTGATAGCTCCATATCTAAAGTGTCAGTCGTTTGCTTTGACAAAATCGTGTTTTGTCACACAAATATGATCCTCTTGGTCAAACCATCTATGAAGCCATGCAGCTGCAAACATAATAAATCAATCACTAATTTTCTCACATCTTCATTCCTGCATGGTTTCCAAAATGTTTCGCGCGGTTTCTGTGGAAAAAAGCGTGCCCTATCCAAATTAACCAGGCTACGTACTATTCACGTCGGTTCTCAGGTCCTTCTGTGTTCTTTGTAGCTATCAGCCGCTATTAATGGGAAACGGTGGAATAAGGGCCACATGTTTCGATAGGATGAACACAACCAAGGATATGGAAAAAGGAGATACAACTGTTGCAACATATTCATACGCATAATTAAGGTTATACTCTTCAGATCATGCCCATTTTTCGACGGAGGAACACCTAGTTCCATTGACCGAGATCTTCAGTTAAACACCAATAACGGAATAGAGCGCCAGAATAAGATCTTTAAATACGACTACCTGGAGCAGAAGAAAGATCTTCAGGTAAACACCAATAACGGAATAGAGCGACAGAATAAGATCTTTCAATACTACTACCTGGAGCAGAAGAAAGATCTTCAGTTAAATACCAATAATGGAATAGAGCGACAGAATAAGATCTTCAAATACAACTACCTGGAGCAGAAGAAAGACCTTGGCATTTCTGGAATGGTCTCTGTCCTCATCACAGAATACCTGTGGCAGATGGTGTCCCTGTAAGTGTGTAGGAATAAGCATACCACTGAAGGAGATTATGCCAGAAGCATGCGCAATTATGTGCTCTCCAAACTTCTCATAGCATCAGAAAAGCCACCTAAGCAATGTAAAATTTGTGACATGGTGGGCTGTATGTAGCAAGCCAAGATTGCCAGCAGATTGGGTATGCTGTGTGGTATGTGGCAGATGGTGTCACTATAAATGAGGGATTCACACTTTACAAGCTCTGCTTTTCAGTGGATCCCTCCATTTCCACATGTTTATCTTAACAAACTTTAAAAAAACATTACACTGATATTTATGTATACTTTCTATTTCGTAACTTTAAACCATGTATTACGTTATTGAACGTTGAATTGTATATCTGATTTCTTGTCAAAATGACTGTTCTGTTGGAAATAAAAAATAAAACTGAAATTGAAAATGTGTAGGAATAAGCATACCCCTGAAGGAGATTATGCCAGAAGCATGCGCAATTATGTGCTCTCCAAACTTCTCAAAGCATCAGAAAAGCCACGTAGTTTGTGACATGGTAGGCTGCAGGAAGCCAAGATTGCCAGCAGATTGGGTATGATGTGAGGTATATTGAGGTATATATGCAATCAGGTGTTAGTTGTTAGGTGTAAGGTGTTAAGTGTTATAGGGTAAAATTCTTTATCATGTCATAAGGGACCAGCACCACACAAGACTTAATTGTTCTTTCTTGCCGGTTCCTCATTCGTATGTATAATTGTATTTTGCGTTTATCTTTCGTTATGTGATTTGTATGGTCTTTACTTATCTGTAAATATCAATGTTATAATTATTTATGTTTTTTTATGACAAATGGAATGTGGCAGATGGTGTCCCTATAAGTGTGTAGGAATAAATTACCCCTGAAGGAGATTATGTCTGCCCAATCTGCATAGCTCAGTATGAGTAAAGTGTGCAAGAAAGACAGTACCTATGGAAATGTAAGATTTTGTGTTTATCTTTCGTTATGTTATTTGTATGTTCTTTACTTATCTGTAAATATGAATGTTTAAATTATTCATGTTTTTTATATGACAAATGAAATGTGGCAGATGGTGTCACTCTAAGTGTGTAGGAATAAGCATACCCTCTGAAGGAGATTATGTCTGCCCAATCTGCATAGCTCGGTACGAGTGAAGTGTGCAAGAAAGATAGTACCTATGGAAATTATATAAATGAGTTATCGAGTGGCATATGAGAACACAGAATTGATAATATGTTCACATACTGTTTATAAATTGCACACCATGCAATGGCATCCCTAGCAAGAGACAAGACAAGTACCCTGTCATACTTGGCTGCAATGCTCTTTATACTTTGATGAACAAAGAGGAAACTCCAGATGAGAAAGAAGAAAGTCAAGTTGCGTCTTCTTGCCACGTGTAAATGACTTCCCTGATGCATACAATTACCATATAAATTATGTTGTTCTGTATTATAATTTTAGTTTGCAATGTTTTGTTTACGTCTTGCATTTTGTTATATTGTGAATGTTAATGTTTTGTATTTTCCACATTTGTCATTTATGTTGTGGGTCCACCCACTTCCCTCAAGCCATCGGCTTTATCTGCTAATTATTCAGTACACTTCTCAATGTATATATATTTTATGTGATTTTTTTTTAATGAAATTGCAAAAGTACTGTGATCATTTGTACAACAACACTTATTTTGAATGTGTGAATTGGATCATATGAACTATCGTGTATTGTACGCTTTTAAATCAGTGAGTTGTTTTACGGAAGGATATGAGAAAGTAGTTCTTGTTTTGGTCACGTCACTGCGCCGACATACATTCTCGTACAGTAGAGACTAGGCAGACTGTAGGCACTCACGAGAACAAGCTGAATGAAGAAGGCTGTCATTTATAGTCCTTAAGATATGTAGAGCATAACTGAGTATTGTAAACAATATTAGCTTTAATACTGAATTGATGAGGACAGACAGTTTCATTATTTTATGGAGGTTTATCAAATCTCAGAAATTCATTGTTTGGTTACAACTCAAGTTTGACTCAGAATGTGGAGTGTCTGTACATTAATGCCTGACATTACTTCATTTTTATCAATAACATTTTCTCAATGAGATAGAGATATTGAAAATGTTATGTCTAGTGAACCATTATTCAGAGTTAAAGTGAAACTCATATATTTGAATAAGCTGCAATTTAATGTAAAAACTTACAAGAGTTCAGTAATGTTTTGATGTTTGATATCATTTAGTAAATACGGTCATGTGTATGCCGTTACATTAGTGCATAGTGAAAATAGTACAAATTTCCTATATGTATACTTTAAATCTACATCTTTAAATCTACTGTACAAACTTTCGACTATATATCTACTGAAAATATGTTGAAATCTGCATTAGATGTAGATACATTATCTGATCCATCTTCACTAGCAAGAGTTCTGTGGAAACGGGGTAATAAGTATAGCTAAGTCTAAGACAGGGTTTGTCAGCATAGAGAGAGTCTTTTTCCACAACTGTTCTGGCCTTACCTACTTATTTCCACAACTTGGAACTTATTCTCTAAGTTTGATCTGAGGAGTTATCGGAAGTACGATTGGATCCTCCTTTTTATTTTCGGCTTTTCAAGCATATTGGGTATTATTTAGGGCAGTGCAAAACAACTGAACTTGAATTTTACCCCTTATTTTGCGGTACAATTTGCAGACACTACGTGGTAATTCGCATGGACATTAAGGCCCCCAGCGGAGCAAGAAGCAAGAGTATTCGTCATGACTTGTAAATCAGGTAGTTGTGCTAAAAATCCATCTGACATTGTGGACTTTTTACACAAGCCAAGATGTAAAGTACAATATTAGCATATTTGACCTTCTTCTCATAAATTAATAGGGTAGTGTCTAAAAACCCTTCCTATCTGATGTGCCATTTGATGCCTATTTTGAGATACCGAGGACTTGTTAAAATATACCAATGAATCTCATGACTTATTATTACTAAAGTGATTTTTTTTAAATATTGTTGTATCTGAATTATTCATCTCTTTTTTTAATTTATACATTAATGTATTCAAATCAACTGCAACTAAAGGGTGTGGTTATTATAATAGTACTATAAGTTGTGATCTGAGTAATGTGTAATTTGTAAGAATTATCATGATAAAAACCACACATGTCACTGCAAAGTAGATCTATAACAAGTTTTTGATCTGCATATTGCGTTAACAAACGTTTTTGAAGTGGTATTCCATTACATAAAATAAAGGCATATGAATATTGTATTGTAAAACCATCCATCCTCCATTCTTAGTTCATTAATTCCTTCATCCATCCATTGTGTAATCCTTATAATGTTTTACTTTGAATTGCTTAGAATAAATATATGTTCTTGCATAGTATGTTGAAAGAGTTTCTTCAGTACTTTTACATTGAATAAAATAAATTGACATGATTATTATATTATATTGCAATCCACCATTCATTATTCACTCACTCACTCATTCATTCATCCATCTCCTGTAAAAGTAGAAATATTTACGGTACATTCATTTTCGCAGATTTCGCACTAAGATCGGCAAGCGCGAAGTTTAGAACTCATGATATAAGCATGACTTTTTATGCATGTTTTGAACAGGTTAAATTGAGTGCAACACAAATTTAAGAACCTGCGAATATGTTTCGGGGTCGCTCAGCGCGAAAAAATTAATCATGCGAAAATAACAGCCTTTACAGTATTCATTCACCCATTCAGCAATCAATCACTCTAGCATCCATTGCTCAATCTTTTCATTCAATCAGATATAGCCACTGTTCAAACAATCCAATTTGAAGCACTCCAGACCCAACCACTGCCTTGCTGCGCTGAACGCTTCATCTAGAGAGTGTAAACGTAGACTTCCCCTGCAAGCCTCTCTGCCCTGTTACTCCGAGGTGCACTGAAAACCAGATGAGGTTTCTAGAAGTAGAAACAAAAGTGTAAAGTAACATATCAACCATATGCAAATTAATAATGTGATTATGATTTTAATAATTTACTTGCACCTTATCAAAATATCTGGATCTCAAAGATCATATTAGCAAGGACAAAATATTATGTGTGTTTTTTTTTTCTTTACATCCTCCCACAATAAAGAAAAGAAAGGAAAGAACAAAACATAACATGGACAGGTAAAAAATAAATTCTGTATTGAGGTAAACAACTAAAAGAACACATTCCTGGTGGGTGTTTCACAAAGATCCTAAGTTGAACTTGTCTTTAAGTTGGACTTAAAAATTATGTTAGCATCTATTAAAATATTTTGTAAAAGTTATTTAAAGAGGCATAAAATGTTGATTCAAATCAAGAAGAGTTCATGTTCTTGATGTGGAATTTATAAAAAGTCCAGAATACTTAAATTTTAGGTTTTGAACATATTTTATTTTAAGACTACAAATGGCTCTCCATAATATTTAAGTCCAACTTAGAGTTGTGTTCAACTTAGGATCTTTGTGAAACACCCCCCAGCACTGATATCCATTTCTGTCAAGCTGTGAATACGTGTATTTTGATGTTTGGTATGAATGTCAATCACTGAGAAACTGAAGGGCTCCAATATAATATTACTTGAAAGTCACTTTTCTAAAAAATCTACACATTTAAAGAGGGACTGCACTACTTGTAGCTACTTGCGTCCTTATTATAGCAAACAGTGCCTAAGCGGTAGCCGTTGGTCCCCCATATTCCCTTTTTTCTTATGTTTATTGAGAGCTGATATGATGAGATAACCACCTGCCAGTGACCACGCAGGGAGGTCTAATCCGCCCTGGCCAAACTAGTGCAGATATGCTTTAAACAGAACCACATCTCATAGCAAATTGATAACATAAATGTAGTGTTCCATTATACATGATATAGAAATGCAATATCATGGTTCTACTTTTGGCTATAACACAAACATTTTAAACTAGGAATAATAAAATGTATGTGATCAGATCAAGACGTACCTCACTAAATCTCCATGTTGTCAATTTGGAACCGAATCGTGATCCACCCTGTAAAAGATAAATTGAAAATAAGTTATGTCAATAATAAAATTATGTCAATATGACCATTTTGTTAAATTTCTGTAAAAATCCTGATTTTGATGAAATCAATGTACATTCGGTCTTAATTTATTTTAAGTGACAAAAACATATTTCACAAATTCAACTAAATCAATGCAAGTATATTTCAGAGTAGTCAACAAACATATCCTCTACACAACAACACCTCTACTTGAGTTAACATCTTAATTCTCACAAATGCCCTCAGCGGTAAATATAAATATTTAAAAATAGACATTTCACCAAGTGGGAATGGATGTTAAGAAAAATAAAGATAATAGTGTACTGAAGCTGTGACGTCATAAAAATCTAATTTTTGGAATTTCTCTATTTTTTTCTTCATTTTCCGAAAGAGCATCAAAAATAATGTCCAAATGTCGAAAACCAATTGAATATGTAAAGTATTGGCAGAGATATGACCATCTGAATAAATATATTTCCTATAGGAACTCGGTGTTATATTGCTTAGGCTCGTAATGTTATGAACCAGAGCAAAATTACACTGAGTTCCCATAGGCAATCTTTTTATTCAGATGGTCATATCTCAGCCAATACTTAACCTATTCAATTGGTTTTCAACATTTGGACGTTATTTTTGGTGGTATTTTGGAAAATGAAGAGAAAATTGAGAAATTCCAAAAATAGATTTTTGTTGACGTCACACTTCACCACTCTATGCAAGGTCCTGGAAGAAAGATGGCCAGAAATAAAGACACAATTCCTGATGGTCTATCTTAATTCTGCTTTTCACAGACACTGAATTTTTTTTGTGGGCACTTTGCTTCATAACACCAAAGACTTGTCAGGAGGTTAATCTTTGCTTCAAAGATTAAAGGAACCAAAACATGGAGAAGTACATTCTTTAATTTTTGCATGTGAACTCAAATCATCATCCTATTTGTCTTATTAGATCTATCGTTTTTAAAAGTGTTGAATAATTGTTCATTAACTTACTTCATTGCTGGATAATACGCTGTATGCCTGTAGAACAGAGAAAAATAAAATAGCATAACCTTACACAATAGGCATGAAACACAGATTAAAATATACATATTAGACAGGTATTGTTTAAAATAATAATAATGTTAACTGTTTCTTATAAGGGCACTTTATCAGTCAGAACATGCCCAACCAAAGCACTTTTAAGTATTATTAACCAGGGCACTGGATTCTGTCACTATTCTGCACTTTTCAGCGCACACTCTCCACTCCCTTGGGAGCATTCCAGCCAGTCACCCTTTTACAGGCGCTCACATGCTAATCCAAATACATTGATGTCTGCATCCTATTCATTTGGTAAATGCATAAAATAAGCATTACACCTTATCATGACAAATTTTGGCAAAAATCAAAAGCAGTTTTAACTCTCCTATTCAGATTCTGGAAAATGTTCCTCATTTAATCAGACCTATTTCACCATGGAGACCTTGGGTAGTGAAAAGGGAAATGTAAAAAACTGACCTTTTCTGTAGGACACGGTTTGACGAGTGAGAGGAAGTCACATGACTGGGTCACATTGCCTGTTCCAAATGATGGACCACCCTGATAGACAAAGATGCTTCCCTCTTCAACTGCAAGGAAAAATATTAATAATACCAATATTTTTGCTTATATAGCGATTAATACGTCAGGAATGTCCAGGTTTCTTCAGGTTATTACCCGGTCATCAGATTCTGGCTTGCCCGCACACAATGTATGCCCTTTCTCCACTCCCTGGGGAGCATTCCAAAAAGAGCTACTAGGCTCAAATTGCTAAGCATACCACATTGGCTTTCGCATCCTACCAGAAGAAGGAAGAAATAGGCAGGTGACTCATTGCGAACTATGTGTGAGAGAGTGACCATCGCAAACTGAGAAGCATCCAATTCTAAACACAATAAAATTCTTTTCAAGAAGAATTGACAATTTGCTTTTTCAGAAGAACCATTCTCTGAATTTATCAATTAGACAAGATGAAGAATGTACTAGTTTAAACAGTCAGAATTTTAAAGTTGTAGAAAAAAAAGACGACTGGCTCTTTACCTTTAGAACTATGTCTCTGCTTAATTTCCGATCAGTAATTGAATTATCTCACAAGAGAAATTTCTCATACCAAATTCTTTTAAAAATGACTGCTATACATTTCCTCATGAGCAGAAAGTGAACTATTAAGTAGATAGAACACTAGGAATACGAGGAAAACTGTTCAAGAAAGCTGGATATAAAATGTGGTGTTATCAAATACTGAGTCATTTAGTTGACATCAAACATCATGTTAATTTGTATTAATTTCTGTTAATTTACCTTTGAATAATTCTTCACTGATGTCTTGAGTTCTAAATGGAGCGCTGACAACCAAATCATCTGAATATTGAACATATGAATGAGAAAATCATAACATTTGAATATATTCAATGTCATTACACAGCACATATTCAATTGTTGATGAATAAAATCTCAAATCTGTTCACATCTTCATGTTCTACCATGTCTCAGAAAGTGTACTAAAGACTGCAAGCAAGCAAGCAGAAGAGGGAAGGAAATTGAATAAAAAAGGTCAAGAAGAAATAGGATTTACAGGGATGCATTTTAGTTAGACATATGAAGCCTGAAATAGATTCCACAGCATGGGATCCCTGATCTAACACCTGGGGGGGGGGGGGGGGGGTGTTTCACAAAGAATCTAATTCAAACTTAACCCCAAGTTGGACTTAAACATTATGGAGCCATTTGTAGCCTTATAATGAAATATATTCAAAAGCACAAATATTTTAGACATGTCATAAATTCCACATCAAGAACATGAAATCTCCTTGATAATAGAAAATATGAATAATTTGAATCAACATCTTATGCCTTGTAAAATAACTTTTACAAAATATTTTCAAAGATGCTAACGACTTTCCATAATTTTTAAGTACAACTTCAAAATAAGTTCAACTTATGATCTTTGTGAAACATCCCCCAGGAGTCTGGTTTGAATGCAAGTCAAACATTTAGAATACAAAGTAAATGATCTATCTGCTTGTGTTGGGTATGCATTTATTTGTTCTCAAGGATGTTGTTTTCCCCCTTACCTATTCCATCTCCTGTCACATCCTGGAACATGAGCTCTCCTCCGTATCTCCCGTACTGTCTGTCTCCCTCGTACAGCGCTATAGGGTCCAGGGAAACACCCTCCCGATGTTCAAGGTGAGGCCTAAGTAGTCTGCTAGCAATACTGGAACCGGATGGATGCCAAAGAGTGGAGGGAGAGCTGATGTCCAAGTTGTATAAAGTGACCTGTCCAGCATCGGTCAGCTTGACTGGCACATCGAGAATCTCCCCATCAACATCTGGCAAAGAAAACAGAAAGTAGTGCTTTATTACGACAAGTTTTTCAAAGAATTTTACAGCAGCCATTAAGCATAATACAGTTATCAGCAGTTTGCAAACAGTATCAAAATTTAGACTAAAAGTTACAGAATAAACAGTACATAAACTTGTTAATTGGCTTAATGTACATTGTATACATGATAACCATGCAGACTTATACCTTTACACATAAAAGATTCCATTTGTCAAAAGTATATTCACCGCCAGCCCTGGCTACACCTATCAATAAAATACTGCAAGTCTGTATTACAGTCACACGCTGATGCAAGTGATTGCACATGCTGTACAAAAACTATTCGTCATACTAGCTATAATCCTTTGAATGAGATAGCACAGTCAACCTTAAAGTGACTCAGTAACATTGTTGAAGATTGATGAAAAAATTGCGTAATTTTTGTATGAAATGTTACTTATTCCTTCTGCTGTACTAACCCTATAACGTGCAAATTTAACTGAACAAATTCTCAAACCACAAAGATATTTATGGTTTTCTTTGAAGGTATCACTGTGCAACAGTACATTCTCCCAACCATTTTTTAAATTTGTCCATGAAAATGAAAATAAGGCATAAGACAGGCTTTAAAAAAATCTTTCGACACATGAATGTCTGGAATGGTTTATAGGGCCAATTCATTGCTTTGTGACAATTTAAATTCACCTAAAATGTAATTGAATTGTAATAATATAGTTGGGAGAATTAAGGAATCGATCATACAGGTGTATCATTTTTTCAAATTGTTATCATTACCGTATTTGCCGGCGTAAAGGCCGCACCGCCGCATAGGCCGCACCCCCAACTTTGACATTTCGTAGAGAGAAAAAAAAAAAAAAAAAAAAAGGAAAAAAAAAAAACGGACCAAAGAAAATAATCATAATTTTCTCGTAGAACTCTATTTTTCCTACAAACTAATACCAAAATTATCAATCATTTTATAAATTTACAGGAAGTTTACCTAAAAAATGATCGTAATTTAGCAAATCTTCATCGATTTTTAGGCAGATTAGCACATTCATTGGACACTAGAGGGCGCTTCGCATGCATACAGAAACATGAATAGCCTGCCATAACCAAGCTGTGGCCATAATGTTATCCGGTCTTACCCCTATCGTACCGCCAAATGGAGAAAATAAACAAGCTTTTGTATTGTTATTAGAGATCTACCGAGGTTAGTTTGTCGCTTTAATTAATTAGATAGTCTCAATTATAATTCAGAATTATCTTACTGAAAAGTTAAGAACACCGACGATTGCGCGCTGCAGCGCTGTGAATCTCGGAAGCTGCGTTGGATTTGTTGCAACTCCCAGCCCGGTAGCTCCCCACCACAGAGTGTGTGAGCGAGGTATGATTTTGGTTACCGGGCCATGCGCTGTCTAGCCAAGGACATTTTTACAAGTACGATTTTTAGGACGAGTTTCTGGTCAGTTTTCTTCTTATTTCTTTGGTTGCACAATGATTAAAAAGATAACTTCTTCAAATTTGCTGCTGACGTGAGTTCAGACTAGATCTTGTCCGATGTGTTTTCAAGTCAATTTTGTTTATATATTTTTTTGTATGAAGTTGCCTACAAATAATGGACGTGCTGATTTTTACTGTTTTTTCGGCGTATACGCCGCACCCCGACTTTTTGATATTTTCTCTTCCAAAAATACTGCGGCCTTTACGCCGGCAAATACGGTAATAATGGTTTGTTTTCACTCAACTTTCAGATGATCTGTAATTGAACATCTAGCACTATTTTCTCTCATCTGAACGATGTTACCAAGTCCCTTTAAAACTCTACCTTTTGTATTTGATCCAACGGCCAGGACTAGACTGCCGTTCCCAAAGGGGTCCCCGACAGCGAATCCCGCTCCCAGCTTCTGGAAGGTATCTTGCCCCTTGAGCACAGCCAGGAGAACGGGGGAGGGCCCGGCAGAGAAGATGGAGAGGGCGCCAACACTCTGAATGTCATGGACCGTGTAGGAGCAGTTCGGACTAAGGAAAAGAAATCCAGGGGGGTGTTTCACAAAGATTCTAAGTCGAACTTAACTCTAAGTTGGACTTAACAGTTATGGAAAGCCGTTAGCATCTTTGAAAATATCTTGTAAAAGTTATTTTAAAGGCATAAAATGTTGATTCAAATCTTTCATATTTTCTAATATCGAGGACATTTCATTGCTCTCGATGTGAAATTTATGACAAGTCAACAAAAATTGAATTTTTGCTTTTGAATACATCCTTTTTCAAGGCTACAAATGGCTCTCCATAATGTTAAGTCCAACTTAGAGTTAAGTTTGACTTAGGATCTATGTGAATTACAATCATTCAGAAACTCAAGATAGACATCAAGAATTGAAATAAAAGTTTACATTATTAGAATGAAGGTGTTTAGGAAAACATAAACATTAGCAGGACTAGATAAAAATGGAAGGCACAAAGCTATGAACTGCATCAAAACAAATTCAAATTTAAAAAAAATGACAATCATTGTTCCAAATATCTAAAAAAAAAACTAATTATACAACATATGCAAGGACATCACTCCAAGGTTCTTCATTTACAAGAAAAACAAATTCAGTAATAACTTTTTACTAATTAATTTCAGCATTCACAGGCTAAAATTATAGAGCTTTATCGAGAGCTCAATAAAAGTAGTTTAAACATTAATTGATTAATTTATTAAAGCTTAACCCTTTAATATCATACTCATACAGCATAAAAACAATGTGAAATGGATTTGCACATTTCTTGTGAAATGGTATTTAGACTCACTTGACGCAAAGGCGATATGTTGGCTGGGAAACAAGAAATAACGGTTTATGACCTGGTGTCATGTGCATCAACATTTTATGGCCAAACCATCCATATTCCTGAAAGATGAAGATAAAACAAGAAGTATAATTGTCTTTTGAATACAGTTGAATACATTTGAATATACCTATTGATTTCAGAGAAGTCATGTGTTGGTATTCAGATTTCTTGGCTGCTGGTTAAATTTCTAAATGCGTGCACAAGAACGTAAACAAATCTAGGACTTTTACTTTATGTTTTTACTGAAGAATCACATTTATTATTCTTTGATAGCAGAGACTAGTGGCAAAACATTTTATTGAGTACTTTTGACATTCATTATGATTTTATAAATCTTGGCAGCCTTAACCATCTAAACAATTTTCAAACTTTTATTTTTCCTGATATGCTACATTTTCCACACGTCTTACGCATCACTTGACACTAAACACCCCTATTGATCATTAATGTATCATGATTTCATGGATCTTGTCCATGCAGAGTGATGACATTGAATGAGGTTTTGTTTACAAATACTTCCATTCTTTACAGATAGCTAACACATCCAATCGTTTTTTTATAGGTTTATTCAGAACTTACCTGATCTCCTTTGTATGTGTAATTCATATCCTTCTCAGTGAGATGTACACCAACATAATCTACGCATGAAAGATACATGCACTTATTATAGTACAAACTGAAATGATAGCATTATATAACTTCAAAGAGTAAAGGCTTTTTCAGATATGGCAAGGAAAAAAGCAACTGCATTTTTTTACATTTATAAAAGTGAATGGCAACTACACGCAACAAGGGACTTGTTTGTATTCATTGAGCTCTGTGTCATAAGAAACAGAAATGTGAAGCGTGTTGCACTTTATGTCATCGTAAAATAACCGCTGCACTTTTGCCAAGTCATATCTGGATGAGCCTTGAATGCTTCATGATTATCTATATATCGTATGGTGACCCTATCAAAACGTGAGGATGACCGTCATGGTTCAATTCACCAGTGGATACTGACCGGCCAAAACAGAAATTACCTCAAAATTTGAAATTTCATCAATGCGATTTGTAAACCAGATGGCAACGTGATTGTGAACCTGAATACACCCTCATCGTGCATCGCAGGATGCTACAATTACATTTACAAATACTCACTTTGGTTTATGCATAATCACAGTAAAATAACTAAACTTTCAAGCGTAGACTCACTTTGGTAGTTTAGCCCTGCATAGAGGATAGACACCATACCCGCTTGTGGAAGACCACTGGCTGGAGCGTATGGTGACCCTATCAAGAGGTCAGGATGACCATCATAGTTGAAGTCTCCAGTAGATAATGACCGGCCAAAGTTGCAGTACTTCAGCTATAATTTGGGAACAGACAGTACAGGCAATTTTCACAGAAAACGTTTTGTTGTGCTGGTTGTTACAAATGTGGCACAAAGTGAACTTATATGTTGGCTATTAATAATATATAATGAGAATGTACTGAAAATATAAACTGACAATGTATACTGTTCAGATAGTAAGCAAATAACTACCGTTGGTGAGGTGATGGAACAAACTATCACTTCCGAGGCGATCTGGATGTAGCTATCTTTCCGAAGCGAAGCTGAGGAAATATAGCGTATACATGCAGATCGCCGAGGAAGTGATAGTTTGCCATCGCCTCAAACCAAAAGGTGATTATTTGCTTTATATTCCACATCGGAAACATTTCACTTCTTCCGTCATTTTAGAGCAACAAGTCATAAATTAACAGCTAGCAAACGGTGTACGATACGTACAGCGCATGCAATATATGGTGGTGTGACCATTTAGTTCGCGCGTGACCAAAGTTTGCGTACTAACACTAAAAGCGCTTAAAGAGGAGAGCAATACGCAGCGTGTAAAATTAAAGTGTGTTGCACTGTGTAGATAGTACTTCTATCTTCAGTGAAAGTGCGTTGCACTGTGTAGATAGTACTACTATCTACACAGTGCAACAAACCTTTCTTCTCCCATCAATGATGGGCTAACTATCTTTCATCACGCGATTTACTTTTGACCAATCGTAGAGCAAGATTCTTAGTATGTGGAATATAATCTCTTCTAACAAGTTAAAGACACTCAGTAGTCAGCTCTCATGGGGAATTCGACACCGTTCGGGTGTTTACCCAATAACGGGTGTTGTCAATCACCAGAGTTAGCCTTCGGTTTTATGACCATTAGAGCTTATGTAATGCTTTGCTTTCCGTCACTTGAAGACTCTTGAGTATTCTCTGAGAGATTAGGGGGGAATTCTTGACTGGCCAACGTGTTTAATTTGCTGTGTGCAGATTTGTACTCATTAATGGTATTTCCACCAAGTCTGGTGTCAGCGAATTATGGCCTTCTGCACATTGAAACTGATGAGTGACTCCCTTTAACAGTAAATACTTGTCATATTGCATTCACTTTATCAGATATGTCCATAATGTGACACTTAAAATGAGTAAAAAATGAGCTGGAACAAGACAAGCTCATTTACACATGCTGCAGTAGAATGTCAAGGCCAAAACAAAAAGAAATAGAGGTAAAAATGTACTTCACATCTGGGCACTGTTGCATAAAACTTGATACCAATAACAAGTTACGATAAGTGACAAATCGTGGCATTTGATTGGTTGAGAGCAGATTTGTCACATAGATTTAACATTTGTAATTGATAACAAGGTTTATGAAACAGGGCCCTATAATCATGCGTAAAGAAGTGGATATGGGTAGATACTTCATTGCTCACAGCAGCCTTTCATACTTTTCATATTCATGTAATTTGATGAAGTGAAAAAAATATTATTTCTTCTGATTTTCATTCCAGAATGATAAAGTAAAGCCATCATCAAAGAAAGAGGATTACCAACGAATGTAGGATTAAAAGTAAAACTCACCGTGCATGTGATCGTGACGTCTGGAGACGGAGATGAGCTGCCCGTCTTACTTCCATAGAATATGTACACTTCTCCCTAACAAATAGAAACATACATTTAAACATAGGCAATATGTTTGTAAGGAAGGATTTAAATGATTGAAACTGTTCTTCTTGTGTTAAAGAATGACTATAATGAAGTACTCTAATATTTCTAACATAACTGAGAAAGTTTATCATCGTTTAATACTGTGACATTTTTAGTACACATTGCATGTATGTCCATATCTTTGCGCAGGGCTTTCCAGTGTTTGTGATCATCAGCAAGATTCAGTCATTTCGCAGAGTATTTCATGTTTGAAAAGCCTTAAACATACTGGTCTCCTACACAATCAACATTTGAGGATAATTTCTAGACATCCCAAAATGTAATTCAACTACAAATACTCAGTAGAAAATACATGTGTGGGAATTATAGCTCAGGTAGCAAGAAACTCTGATTTTGAAGAGGGCATCAATACCGTTCCCCTTCTCTGCAAATAATGATAAGGGATGTGATATAGGTCCTCTTTTCACATATTCAAGAGGGGCAGACATTTTTTTATTTTTATAAAAACATTTATCTATTTATTTATTTACTTTTTTTATTTATTTATTTTTGTGTTGGGGGAGGGGGAGAGGGAGGGGGGTGTGTCTTACATGGTATGTTAAGTTCCTGGATCCCACTGACGGTGCACTGACAGGTGGGGAGGGGGAGAGGGGTGGGGTGGTGTGTCTCTTACATGGTATGTTAAGTCTCTGGATTCCACTGACGGTGCACTGACAGGTGGGGAGGGGGAGTGGGGAGGGGGAGAGGGGTAGGGTGGGGAGGGGGAGAGGGGTGGAGTGGGGTGTGTCTTACATGGTATGTTAAGTTCCTGGATCCCACTGACAGGTGGGGAGTGGGGAGTGGGGAGGGGGAGAGGGGTGGGGTGGGGTGTGTCTTACATGGTATGTTAAGTTCCTGGATCCCACTGACGGTGCACTGACAGGTGGGGAGGGGGAGTGGGGAGGGGGAGAGGGATGGGGTGGGGTGTGTCTTACATGGTATGTTAAGTTCCTGGATCCCACTGACGGCGCACTAACAGGTGGGGAGGGGGAGGGGGGAGGGGGGAGGGTTGTGTCTTACATGGTATGTTAAGTTCCTGGATCCCACTGACGGCGCACTAACAGGTGGGGAGGGGGAGGGGGGGGGAGGGGTGGGGGGGGAGGGTTGTGTCTTACATGGTATGTTAAGTTTCCTGGATCCCACTGACGGCACACTAATAGGTGGGGAGGGGGAGTGGGGAGGGGGAGTGGGGAGAGGGGTGGGGGGGGGGGTGTCTTACATGGTATGTTAAGTTCCTGGATCCCACTGACGGCACACTAACAGGTGGGGAGGGGGAGTGGGGAGGGGGAGAGGGCAGAGGGGGGTTCTTACATGGTATGTTAAGTTCTTGGATCCCACTGATGGCGCACTGACAGCAATGTCCATGATACCATCCAGATCGATGTCTAGGGCTGCCACATCAGTACCAAATTTATCTCCTTCCTGTGAAAATAAAAGTAAAGAGTTGAAATATCAGAGAAAACACAAAACAGTGAAGGCAGGAATATCAAAACTGAGAACATGTGTATGCAGTGTAACTTGACTTTGTGACCCAAAATTCTACTCACATGATTGGGGATACTTGATAACCCTTTAGTCCAAATTTCATTGAATAAGAACTTATACTTAAAAATTATACTTTGTCTTAACTTAACCTTGATATTGACGCCCCCGCGCCGTCGCCGTCACCGTCACCGGAAAAGCGGCGCCTACGTCTCACATTTTCGCTACGCAGGCGAGAAAAAAATTATGACAGAACATTGCTTTAGTTAAGTATATATATTAAGAATATGTACACCTTACACAAACAAATACCCCCCCCCCCCCAAACAAAAACAAAAACAAAAAAACTTACGTGGAAACCTTGAAGAATGACATCGGCCTCCTTATCCAAGTCATGTGACCTATTACGTAGGGCCTGGTTAGTTCCATAGATGACGTAGACCCGTCCGGTCTGGGCCTGGCCTTCCTTGCCATATCCAGGGGCTCCTAAGATCAGGTCCTCGGTTTTGGTTCCGTAATGCTCTGATTTTGTCATGCTCCTGTTTTGAATGGGGGTTTGTGTGGGAGTGTGGGGTGCATGGAGAAGACAACAGATGCATTATAATTTATAAGAGATAAGAAATGTGATGCTGGATACAAAATCATCTATAACTTTTCATGAAATTCCATATATATTTGGTGGCTTTAGCAGTCAGACTGTATTACTTAGAAAAGAAAAGGTGTAAGTTTTGTTTCCTTTTGCATAAACTTTCCTCTCCAACATGAATTACACAATCTGTTCAAAAACAGCTTTAGAGATACAATACGATTGGCAATTAAAGAAAAGAGGGGTGAGAAAATTCTAAAGCAAAAGATGAAATTGTGAAACAAGAAAGAAAGGACAAGAGGAAGAGAAGGGTAGAAGAACAGAAAAAAGGAAATGCACACTGAACATATAACAAGAAGGACAAATCGATGGAGTAGAAAAGGATGACTTTTAAGAAGATATTAAGGAGATCAAGGAACGAGAGAAAGGAACCAGAGAAAAGGAGAAATGGGATTATAAATTGAATAGGCAGAAAGAATGGGTTACAAGAAGAAAGAGACAATCCAAATTACTAAACAGTCATCAAGATGACAAACTTTGATCTGATTCACTAGAATATCACAAATCAATAACAATGATACGAGATAATAAATCTGCTTACTGTCCAAGCCTTGCGTAAGGATCTCTGACATGGAAGGTTGATGTTGGTTTCTCATCGTTTCCTGACAGAGATGTAATTCTCCTAGCCTTTTCTCCGACTCTCTTACTGAAGGCCTGCAGCTGTTCCTGTCATAAGAAAGTAAAGAATCCATGATTTTGTTGTTGTTTGTTAACAAAAAGTGACTCTTCTTAATAGGACTTCAATGATCTCAGATACAGTACCAAAAACTACCTATTTAATAATCAGGACTGCCAAATAGGTTACTACCTTTCAATAATGAATAAGATAAACCCTACCAAATGTAGAGATTTCAATGAAATTATACAAATGCACTTCTGAGTAATAAATTAAAACAAGGAGTTACTGACTGCGATGCATGCACACTGTATTATCTAATCCATAATTACTGTTTCAAGCAAGCTCCCATGACATAATTACTATTTAACACAATTAATTCAGAAGTTGGTATACCACCCTAAACAAAGACATTTTCTTCTAAGTCGAACATTAGCTTTGTTACACAAGTAGAACAGGAGCCTATCTTGATGAGAATCAATCATATCTCCACTATCTCTTACAAACAGATTTGTGATTGAAATCATTTTCAAATAAACTTGCGAGCGCTACTCTTTTTTAAGATGGGGCCCACCATACCTTGACTGAATCTGCAGGTGACAGATAAACCCCTCTGGTTGACGGAGTGACCTTTACATCCTGCTTGTCCAAGCCATGGAGGTTGATCTTGCTCCGGAGACCTCGCAGTGGTGTCTTCCTTCTCCCTGGTGGCAGGGGCTTGGTGGATGCCATACTCTGGGAGCAGTTGATGTAGATGGGGTTATGGAGTACATCACAAACACTGTAGATAGGACAGCACAATTAAGTAACATAAGGCCATCCAGGATTTTACACACATTAAATATCATCATCATTCCAAATTTTAGTACATTGAAGAAAAAAATTATTCAATATTATTAAGACGAGAGATATATTCATTCTATATCTGGTATGTATAACAATTTTGTTAACTAAATGGCACTCACTGCAACATTTGTTTGTATGAACAACAGGGAGAGAAATGTTAAAGATAAAGACCAGGGGCGGTATTCTGAACCCTGTGTTATCTCTAATATTGTTGTATCTTTGGAGATAAGATAAAGTTGGTATTCTAAACATTGTTGTAACTTTTGTGTTATCTTTTGTTGTATCTTTTCTCTCATCTCATTGGCCGCGCCTGCGCTCATAGTTTGGTGCGCTTGTAATTGTGTGTATTATTAATAAAGTGGCGTTTAATCCTCATTTGCATATGCGCACAAGAGATAATATGTCGAGATAATTGGTATTCTGAAAGTTGTTGTATCTGTTATCTTATCTTATCTTGCATGGTATTTACAACAATATTTACAACAGGTAGGGGGTTGTTGTATCTTTCGTGGTAATATAATGGCGGCAATATTTCTTGCCCAGAACCAACTTCGAGCCAATAGACGAGTTAGGAGAAGATTGTGTGTTGACCGGAAACATCACAGATGAGAACTTTCTAAGAAATCACATGCTAGGATATGACGATTTTAATGCTCTCATCTTAACCAATATAGTGAAAGCGTGATTTGTCTTCATGATCCACATTCAACAGCGCATAATGATGACGCGCATAATAAGCGCTCAAATAACTTATTACGCCCAAGATGCGCTAGGCGCATCTTCAGATAGGGCATAACGTATTCCTATTGGTTGACCTACTTATCATGCTTATATAAAACAGATTTTGATTGGTAGGGTCCACACAAATGAGCGTGTCAACAGTGGTCAAAGATGAGATAGAGGCAGTCCTTCAAGAGATAACACAGGGATAAAATGATGTTCAGAATACCAACTTACAACAATATTAGCGCTGTGTTATCTCTGGAAGATACAACAAAAGATAACACCAAACTTACAACAATGTTCAGAATACCACCCCAGTTATGGTCATGCGATTGCATTGTGAAAGAAACGTTGTGGAATCGAAAAGGAAAGGTTGATCATCTAGCACAGGCCTTCTCAACTAGTTTATTAGAAGTGCCAAAACAAAAAGTTATTGAGGTTGAAGTGCCAACCTGTATGTTTGGTGACTGTGTTGCGAGGGAGCGTAGCGACCGAGCTGATACCGGATGGGGTCCAGAGGGCGAAGCCCCCAGAAGCTAGTAGATTTTAGGATTTTTTAAGCCCAGATGTGGCATTTTTAACGCCTTCTTATTCCATAAAATATCAATCAGAATTTCATATTGATGTGAAATAATTAGTACAATTCCTGGGTAAAATCTACACTGGAAGTAAATTTATATGTAGTTATTTTGGTGCGATAAACACGGAAAATGTCAAAATCAAGTGAAAATCAAACAAACGAAATGGCTTGCTTACATTTTGGGCTCAACTTCGACTGGGACTTTTTAATTTTGCTGAGTTTTTTAGTTTTGAAATATAGTTTTTTAATTTTTTTTCTTTAATTTTTTATTTTTTTATTTTTTTTATTTTTTTTTTGGAACAGCCGCGCGCTACCCCGACTGACCGCAAGCGCCACAAGTGGCGCCGCCAGTTGAGAAGGCCTGATCTAGCATATAAGTATTGGTGTGTACTGCAAGGTTCTGGAATCAACAAAATGATAAGAAATTTGTACATGGGACTACGCACACGTGCGAGACACATACGTTTATCTCTCACAGTCCAATAGATAAACTAATTTACCAAATATATCAATTAGTAGGCGGTTTCCCGGCAAAATGTTTATCATCATGTATTAGTCAAAACATACTCTTTCACATGATTGGTAATATAGAGCTTCCATTTCATTTTTTGAAATTGGGGCGTTTTCAATACTGGTCTTTACCTTTAAAGTATTTTGTTTTATTTGAGTTAAAGAAAGACTTCATTTCATTGATTTGTAAAATGTTTTGTTTGACTCAATAAAATAGCCTTTGGAGGGTTAAAATATTTATTCCAAAAAACAAATTATGTTTGTTGTTGATGTCATTATGCTGCAAGACTGGCGAGGTCTTCCTCTTTACATAAGTTGGGAGTTGTGCGCACAATTAGACAGCAGCATGTTGCGCCACTCACAAGATCTTGAGCCCTCATCACCCCCCCCCCCCCCCTCCCATCCCTTCTCTGTCTTTAAAATACCTGGTAATGCATATACATGATCATAAGAAATTTATCAAATGAGAACATAGAAAAATAGGTCTACATCAGAGTAAGTTTGCTCAAAGTGGTGTACATGCAGTCAAACCTGCTTAAGTGACTACCTGTATAGAAAGACCACCTGTCTACAAAGACCACAGTTTTTGTTTCTTTTGGAAAATGGTTTCTCATTGAAACATGTACTGAAGGAACCTGTACATAAAGACCACCTGCCTATATAAAGACCACTTTTCTTGTCTCCCTTGGGTGGTCTTTATAGACACGTTTCAGTGTAATACCAAAGTGTTGTAATGTCTATAACTACATATAAAACCAAACTGGATCACAGACAAATACCACCACAAAAAAATCCCCCCAAAATAAATCATAGCACTCAGTGCGTTCAAGGAATAAATGCTACCATGCAGGTACCCACTTCCTACACCTGGGTCAAGGGTGGTAAATGTAGATTAATGACTGAGCTCTGCATACTATCTGTGACTCACTCAGTTCCGTTCTCCAGCATATCAATGGTATCATGCCACAGTCTTTGACTCCAGGATGCCATGTCATCTACACCCCCAAGGAAGTAGGACTCAAACTCCTCCACCATGAAAGGCGACTTAGAAGAGTAGTCCATGTAGAGCTACGTCAGCAAACAAGAAGGGAAGATGTGTCAATAAAGGGATTAGGTATCTTTGTCTCAGATTCTGAATCAAAATCCTGGATTAAGCTCATGCTGCAATGATAATTATAAACCTTTAGGTCAGTCAGGAACCCCATGAATTTTACAAGCCGATCGCCTGTCTGAATATCAAGATATTTATTGATTTGAAATCGAAATTTCAAAACCGTTTTCCTAACGTTTTTATAACACTACAGTCTATTGGGGAAAATGAGTATGGTAAAACCGGTCACTCAAAGATTTCTATGTTTTTGAGGCACTTCGTGATCATTTTGAAGCGCAAATCTTTTAGGGCTTCAATATTACACCATATCACAGACACTGATAACACGTAGGATAATGCATCTCAGATTTAACATTGTTAAACGACGCCTTAATTTAAAAATCAATCCATTTGTTTAGCCTGCATAGTTTGGAATAAGACATTATTCTTTTTGTTATCGAATCCAATCCAATTTATTAAGCGCCGATATCTAGATGCCTATGCGCTGCGGCCTTATCGCCGGCAAATACGGTAGAACTATGGTATGCATCTGAAGAGTCTATAATAAGAAATTGAACACATGATTGAAAAATAGTCAATTTATTACCTTGGAAAGTGCCAACTTTTCTCCTAACCTGTATAATGGGTAAGATAACAACATAAGTCATTTACAAACAAAATATCAAATGTCGGCACGTTGCATTTTGTACAAGGCATTCATGCATAGAAAAGTGATAAATGTTACCAATATTGTTATTTGCACAAGAATACTACAAAAATTAATCTTCTAGTAGAAATGTAGGATCTATATTTATTTTGTGTTTGCTTCACTGCATTGCTATAAAATGATTTCGATTTTACTAATCTCCAATCTACCGCTTGGAAATCCATTTTCATCGATATTAATTTTGTGTACATTTATATGTACTGTCCATATTGATTTTAGCTTCACTGCATTGCCATCAAATGATTCAGTCTTCACTCATCATCAATTTACAGCTTCCAGAAGAAAAATGGTGAATAATCCCTAAGCATATCAAGTATAGAAATTAAAAACTAATGACAGTACTACATCAAAATCATATGATCAGTTATGTGTAATCACGATGAACAAGTCACACTTCATTCAAGATTTAACCCTTTCCTAGCTTTGGTCGACTAAAGAAACAAGCGAGAGATTGCTACAGTCAACTTCAGTCACACATATAGTGAATATGTACCATGTACTCCAAACTGTGGCATTCTACAATTTCTATCCAAGGTGATTAAAGAATTAAAAGAAAGCCACTTTACCTGGCAAGGAACAAAATTGCTGTGCATTCTATGATGACATCCTCTTGCAATATGACTGTGTTGTTGTAATATATCTTATATATTTTATACAAGTCCTTGACTGGAACGTACCTGTATGTTCAGAAAGATATGATGTTCTTATAACCGGAAGTATATGGAATAATGGTACATACATGTACTAGCAAAGTTCTTCTTACTCTACAATAAACCATGCACAGAGACTACAGCATTTTTCTGAGTCTTAGGTAAAGTTCAGATTTAAAAAAACCTAAACAGAAGGTTTAATTTGCATAGTTTACACACAAAATCTTTTTGAAATGTCTTGAAATATGTCAAATAACGTAATATACATGATCATTAATATCATAATTATGTAATGCTATATTCAGCTATTGGGGGGCTATCTCTTTAAAAATTTGTTAACACTATACCATAGCACCAATCTTACCAGTTTGACAAAGTATCAATGTACTGTACATCCAGTTCTGCTTCAGATAAAACATCTCCTCCTGCACAAGAAAGGGAGAAAATCTATGTTCGCTGTATATATTCCTTTTATTTGGATTTTCAAAGACTTACCATCAATCGTAAAAAGTCCAAAATGACAAAAAAAAATGTATTCAATACAATGAAACAAATTATCGTGAAATATGTGCACGATGTTGTCACACCAATGTACAAAGAAAACAGAGAATCTCCAGCTGAATGGAAGAAACTAACAGTTTGAAGCATCTCTTTGATACTGCATATTACAAATAAAAATAGAACTTTCACCTGAAATGATGACACCCCCCCCCCCTAAAATATTATCAGAGATGACATAAGCTGTCAACAGAAATTAGAGGGAAAAAGGGAAAAGAGGGGATTCGCAAAATTCATGGTGATCAAGAGTAAAAGTTCAACAGCGATCTAGAAGAAGCTCACTTTTTGCAGAGGTAAAATGAGATCAAATATGGTTTCCCTGGCATTTAAGAACAAAAAAACAAAAAACAAAAAAATTATAGCACTCTGCATTCAAGGAATAGATCCTACACCTGGGTCAAGGGTGGTAAATGTAGATTGATGACTTGCCAAAGGACATTGGTGCTATGGCAGGGATTGAAAACTAACCTTCATCACCTACACTATGGGCATCGGGGAAGGAACCAAAAAAGTTGATCTAGAATGAAAGTTGAGACAAAAATGCTGAAGTATAAAGATGACAAATTTCAATCACTCCGGAACATACATTTAACATAGATTTACATCCAGTTGCATAAATAATACAAGAAATAAAGTGTTTAATAAGCATTAAAATCCAATTATTTATCATGTACGTGAAAAGGTAGAATTTTACTGTAATTATGTAGCACGGTAGGTTAAATTTCTTCACACATTTTCATACAGTTTCTTCACAAACTACTTGCTTTGTCAATGTACACATTGTGTGGCTTTCACTTGGATATGAATTGATCAATCTCAATGCTATTCGTTTAAGGGGATCAATAAATCAGCAATATTCAGGAGGATGTCATTAACAGAGTTCCCCTTATTTCATGCAAACAAAATTCCCTCATATTTCCCTTACTTACTTACTTATATACTTTCCCTGATGGACTTTCTAAAGCTCAAGGATGACTATTTAGACCTTTTCCTATTTGAAAATCTTCAATGAACAGTAATTACAGTCACTGAGGAACTGAACATACCAATCATTAAGTGGATATATGCTGTTTGGTCATGAGACAAATACAATCTATTGACTCCTTTCTTCTAGGAAACATAAAATACCATGATATTTTACCTGATTTATTTATCCCCAATTTCCGGACAAGAAAAAAAAAGTTGACCCTTCGTCCAGGTTGTTCCTGATTTATAGCTGCAGGGGTGTAAGTGAGCACTAAGGGGGAAATAGGGGAAATAGGGGTAAAATCTGGAAGATTGTTTTTTTTTTTTTTTAATCGGGGGAAGAAAAAAATGATTACAAATCGGGAAACCAATTTAAATCAGGTAATTATCAGGCCTGAGCTGGGAACCCTGACAGAGATTGTACTTCTACATGGTCTTACATCTCCCATTGTTGTGAGGAATCCCTGGTCAATGCCCAAGCTGTGCCAGGATACATCAGCTACCTGGTGAGAAGCAAATCCCAACAAGAACACCACAAGCTTCTTGGCGTCCTACCGGGTGAGGGATATATACAGAATGTCGTTAAAAAGAAATCAAAATCATGTGCAAAGGGATAACATCAATCTGTGGTTCAATGTTCACACTGAGCACTACTGCAATCAGTGATGTACATTATGCATAATGCAGTATATTGTCCAGCCTCACATAGGATTTTTTTTTAAATAATAAATACAATTGTGTTTAGTCTGCTCTTTATCAAACAAACTAATATTGAGGTCTTCCTTTCTTGTGCACAGCAAATCCTCCAGGTATAATCTGTTCAATTGACTTACAGGCTCTGCTTCATGCGGCATCAAGATTATCCTCATCTTCACATACACTAGAAATGCAACAATGAGCCTTATTAGTTATTGCAACAACAAAAAATAGGATTTTCCTTTTCATCCTCTTGTGAGATAAATCTGTGGATTCATGTAGAAGAAAGCTGAAATACCGACCAAAACATAAAAACTGCTGCAGTCCCATTAATTTTCCAAGAGATTATGGCTTGTATGTGTGGACTATGACTATGTCAAGCAACTCTTGAAGTCTGATTCATTTTGTTAGAGAATTTGGCCTTTCTTTGTCCAAATGGGCTTTTAGGTGCTGCATTGATTAAGAAGGCCCAAATAAATAAACATGCTGTGTGCCCAGCCCTTTGTCACCACAAGAAAAAGATTACTTTTTTTTTTATTAGATTGGACAGGTACATTAACAGGATTGAAGCCCATATTCCTGGGGGGTGTTTCACAAAGACTAAGATCGTCTTTAAGTTGGACATAACTATGTCAGGCCGTTCATGCCACTATTTGCTCTCACCATTTACTGGCATTGTTCTCTCCAGGGATGTACAAATCATGGTCACAAATCTACATTTTTTGATAATTCATTATTGAAGGAAAAAATGTTATCTGAAGATCATAATGGTGAGAGCAACAAACAGTGTAATGAACAGCCTGCCATATTTGAGGAGGCATGATAGCTCAGTCGGTAGAGCAGTGGTCTAGTAATCCGGTGACCCGGGTTCGAAACCAAGTTGATGCGCTAGTGCCCTCTGGTAAGGCACTAATCCTCATTACCAGGTCCCTCGGAGAGGACCTAAAGCCGTCGGCCGTCTAGTTGCTTACTTACAAGCATTTATGCTTTCTTAGCAGTCAGGTAAAATAACACCCACCACCAACCATATTTAAGTCCAACTTAAAGTCGATCTTATCTTTGTGAAACACTCCCCTGCAATGGCCTATTTACAGTGCATATATAGGGTCTTGGAGTGTTAGTTGATCTTACCTGACTCCATGGCTGTGGGTAGTGATCCCTGATATACTGGATGGTGGTGGTCAGGAAAGGGGCCCAGTGGGTGTCCTCAGATACACTGTGAAACTTGCCTATAGATGTAGATACAAAGGTGATTCAAAGGCAATACACTGAAATAGCAAGAGTAACAACGATAATGAAGGACAAATGTAGAGCAATCCAGTGGTGTAGACATGTATTCAGATTAGTGCTGTAGACGAACCGCCGAACATGGCACTTCTGAACCGAACCGAACCGAACCGAACCGAATGCTAAGGCCTGGTTCGGATGTTCGGCAGAAAAATGTAAACTTTTTTTGCAAGCTAATTAACTTGTCATTTTGTACCCAATTTTCATGTCATGATCACTGTTAAAGCTAGAGACATTTAGTAGTGGGCGCAACTTCACTGACGCTATTTAAATCCCAAATTCTGACCTCTGTAAGATCGCGATCAGGAGCTATAAACAAGAATACATGTGCGTACTAGGCTCAGCTCAAACCAAATTGTTGACGTACGTGCGCGGTGGATACAAATGTGGATTGCCCCACGTGTGATAATTCATGTAGTGAGATGAAGAAATACGTGACGATGAAGAAGAAAAAAAAATCTAGCGATATTTTGTAGCGTAAAATACTTGTTATGAACCTACAAATATGCAATATTTTATTTTTTGAACTATTATTATTGTAATATTTCTGATTGATTGATGATTATGACCATCATGAAGATGGATGTTTGTCGATTCTAAATATATATCTGGTGGTGCTGGGCCTTTTGAGTGTGTGTATGTATGTGTGTTGGTTACATGATACATAAGTGTAACAATTTCAGAAAAATTTTACAATATAAATGATGAAATATATATATATTATAGTACCGGTACTTCAATTTATTTCTTCTGGAAAATTACGATTTTTTTTTATTTACCCTATTATAAATAAACATTTATAAGAACAGTAATCGATCGAGCCTGGGCGGCCATATTGAATTTACCCATGTATACGTATGATACATACCGTTATACATCGGTACGTACGGTATGTTCATTATGACAGTTTTCGTGAATCGTAACATATTTAGACAAACAACACTCGGCAAATCTTTAAAAATAATCATTTATTGTCGAATTGAAAACATTCATGCTGGTCGGAAGCAGTGTCTTTCATCAGGAGTGGGCATAAGTCCTCCGTGCTGGTCGGGCCCGGCCGGCGGGACCGCACAGTGCCAACTACCGTAGCTATAACGCTGCTTGCTATTATATTACCGAACCCCGAACCGAACCAAGTTCGGGTGAAAATTTGCCGAACCCTGCCGAACCGAACTGAACACGAACATGGCGTCTGACTTACAGCACTAATTCAGATCTATGGAATGGGGGAGGGGTGCTGAAGCCTGAAGAAAGTAAGTTCACTTACAAAAACAAGTCAACGCAAAGCGTAGCATCCCCTCGCAGGTTACAAATGGCCTATATATACGTCAGAACAAGTTGCCTCCATTGGAGTATACATGTACTATTATATTACTAGGCAAGGAAGTTAACCACATTTTCACATATATAACTAGAAATATCGCAATCTGTATTGCCGCGCAATGCAAATGTATCCCCTGGCAGTGGCAGCGATTTTGTGTCATCCTTATGTTCGAAGGAGGGACAAAGGTTCCCTCTCCCCTCACTTAAACAAAAGGATGACGTAGAGAGGTCGCCACTAGTGGCTCGGACTATTGTCTAGACTAGGAGCAGCATTACCTAAACAATATGTGTGTAGATTAGAGTATAATAGTAATAGTAATAGTATATTTGTAAAGCGCTTAGAGACATTTGTATTAAGCGCTATATAAAAATTAAATATTATTATTATTATTATTATAATGCATCTCTGTAGAAAATTTGAAAGAAATCAGTCAAGAAATGTGGCAGTAAGAGCACACAAAAGACAGCCACCCAAATATGGCCTTTTACACTATAAAAGATGGAACACTATACCATTAGTACATGATTATACCAAGATACACCTTGATAAAAAATTTGAAAGAAATCTGTCAAGAAATGATGCAGTTAGACCACACACTAGATGCATACATGACATCTATCAAAATATGACCTTTGACCCTATACAAGATGGAACACTAGAGGCAGCATCACCAAATTTATATCAGCTGGTGGTAAAAGGGTGTACGTGTATGGCGCGCCATATGCCCAATAACCCCGAAAAACACGGTTTATCGCCGATAAACAAGGTTTATCGATGAAAAACAAGGTTTATCGAGCGATAAACCTTGTTTATCGTGAGAAACTCTGTATATCGACTGATAAACACAGTTTCTTTCGATAAACAAGGTTTATCGACGATAAACAAGGTTTATCGATAAACAAGGTTTATCGATAAACAAGGTTTATCGAAAAACACGGTTATTCGTATTTCGTCAGGAGTGGGCGCTTTTTAAAGTTGCACCCAGCTCAGAGCACTGCTCCGCACTGCGCTTTACACCGTAGAATATACCAACACCGTAACACTTGCTCGCGCTCGATGACCACGATCGACATTTTCTGAGTGGAGGTATGGCGAAGTATTCCAGGCTTTTCCCCCAATTTTTGAAATGTTATGTTTATATATCTCTCTCTCTCTCTCTTTCAAACTTTCTAGGTTTTCCCCTTCTCTTTTCTCCCTCACTCTCCCCCTTTCTTTCTCTCACTCTCTCTTTCTCCTACCCTCTCAATATAACCCTTCTGTCTTTCCCTCTCTTTCTTCTAATTCTCTTTTTCCCTTTCTCTTTCCTTTTTCTTTCTCTGCACTCCCTCTCTGCCTCCTATGGCGCGACATATGCCCAATAACCCAGAAAAACACGGTTTATCGACGAAAAACAAGGTTTATCGAGCGAAAAACAAGGTTTATCGAGCGATAAACCTTGTTTATCGTGAGAAACTCTGTATATCGACTGATAAGCACAGTTTCTCTCGATAAACAAGGTTTATCGACGATAAACAAGGTTTATCGATAAACAAGGTTTATCGAAAAACACGGTTATTCGTATTTCGTCAGGAGTGGGCGCTTTTTAAAGTTGCACCCAGCTCAGAGCACTGCTCCGCACGAGCGCTTTACACCGTAGAATATACCAACACCGTAACACTTGCTCGCGCTTATGACCACGATCGACATTTATGGCGAAGTATTCCAGGCTTTTTCCCCAATTTTTGAAATGTTATGTTTATATATCTCTCTCTCTCTCTCTTTCAAACTTTCTAGGTTTTCCCCTTCTCTTATCTCTCTCACTCTCCCCCTTTCTTTCTCTCACTCTCTCTTTCTCCTACCCTCTCAATATAACCCTTCTGTCTTTCCCTCTCTTTCTTCTAATTCTCTCTTTCCCTTTCTCTTTCCTTTTTCTTTCTCTGCACTCCCTCTCTGCCTCCTCCCCTTTTATCTCTTTCCCCGGGTATGAGAAAGATAGATGGTTGGAGAGAGAGAGGAGAGATAAATGACTGGGATAGAGGAGAGATAGAGCAGGGGACGGAAAAGGAGAGATAGAGCGGGGATAGATGGATGGATATAGATGGAGAGAGAGAGAGAGAGGAGAGAGGAGAGATATTTTAAAGATAGATGGATGAAGATAGAGGAGAGGTATAGAGCGGGGATAGATGGATGGTTATTGAGGATAAATAGATGAGAGATAGAGGAGAGATCGAGCGGGTGAAAGATGGATAGAGATAGATGGAGAGAGAGAGAGAGAGAGAGGAGAGATATAGAGCAGGGATATATGGATGGAGATTTGAGAGAGAGAGAGAGAACAGATAGAGCAGGGAAAGATGGATGGTGAATAAGGGTAAATAGAGGAGAGATAAAGGAGAGAAAGGGTATAGATAGAGGAGAGATAGAGCAGGGATAGATAAATGTAGAAAGAGAGATAGATAAAGAAGAGATATAGGGTAGAGATAGATGGATGGAGAGAGAGGAGATATAAATTAGAGATGGAGGAGATAGAGAGATAGAGATCTCTCTCTCTCTCCATCTATATCCATCCATCTATCCCCGCTCTATCTCTCCCTTTCCCCTGCTCTATCTCTCCTCTATCTCTCCAACCATCTATCTCTACCCTATTTCTCATACCGGGGGAAAGAGATTAAAGGGGAGGAGGCAGAGAGGGAGTGCAGAGAAAGAAAAAGGAAAGAGAAAGGGAAAGAGAGAATTAGAAGAAAGAGAGGGAAAGACAGAAGGGTTATATTGAGAGGGTAGGAGAAAGAGAGAGTGAGAGAAAGAAAGGGGGAGAGTGAGAGAGATAAGAGAAGGGGAAAACCTAGAGGCCCGAATTCACAAAGCAAGGTTTGAGCTCAGACCAAGGTTTGAGGTCAAACCTCCTTTTGTTTCGCCAAACCTCCTTTTGTTATTTACAAACCTGGTTTGTAAATAACAAAAGGAGATTTGAGCTCAAACCCGGTCTGAGCTCAAACCTTGCTTTGTGAATTCGGGCCAGAAAGTTTGAAAGAGAGAGAGAGAGATATATATATAAACATAACATTTCAAAAATTGGGGAAAAAGCCTGGAATACTTCGCCATACCCCCACTCAGAAAATGTCGATCGTGGTCATGAGTGCGAGCAAGTGTTACGGTGTTGGTATATTCTACGGTGTAAAGCGCACGTGCGGAGCAGTGCTCTGAGCTGGGTGCAACTTTAAAAAGCGCCCACTCCTGACGAAATACGAATAACCGTGTTTTTCGATAAACCTTGTTTATCGATAAACCTTGTTTATCGTCGATAAACCTTGTTTATCGAGAGAAACTGTGCTTATCAGTCGATATACAGAGTTTCTCACGATAAACAAGGTTTATCGCTCGATAAACCTTGTTTTTCGCTCGATAAACCTTGTTTTTCGGCGATAAACCATGTTTTTCGGGGTTATTGGGCATATGGCGCGCCATATACGTGCACACAATCACACAGCTCTCTACAGTCTTCTCAAATATGACCCCCCCCCCCCACTACACACAGGAGTAATCTTATATCAGCTGGTGGTAAAATGTATGGTGTCGTGAACCCAAATCACACAGCTCTCTAATCTCTTATCAAATGTAACCCCCCCCCCCCCCCCCCCACACAAGTGTAATCATATATCAGCTGGTGGTAAAAGGGTGTCGTGAACCCACATCACACAGCTCTCTAAACTCTTCTCAAACATGACAACCCCCCCCCCCCCCCCCCCACTACACACAGGTGTAATCTAATATATCAGCTGGTGGTAAAAGGGTGTCCTGAACCCACATCACACAGAACTTTGCACTCTTCTTAAATGTGACAACCCCCCGAAACACAGACAAGTGTAAACTTATATCAGCTGGTGGTAAAAGGGTGTCGTGAACCCACATCACACAGCTCTCTGCACTCTTCTCAAATGTGACAACCCTTCCCCTTCCCCCCACCCCCCACGACACACAGGTGTAATCATATATCAGCTGGTGGTAAAAGGGTGACGTGAACCCACATCACACAGCTCTCTGCACTCTTCTCAAATGTGACAACCCTTCCCTCCCCTCCCCCCACTACACACAGGTGTAATCATATATCAGCTGGTGGTAAAAGGGTGACGTGAACCCACATCACACAGAACTCTGCACTCTTCTTAAATGTGACAACCCCCCGAAACACAGACAAGTGTAAACTTATATCAGCTGGTGAAAATGTGAAAACCCTTCCCCTTCCCCCACCCCTCACTACACACAGGTGTAATTATATATCAGCTGGTAGTAAAAGGGTGTCGTGAACCCACATCACACAGCTCCTTGCACTCTTCTCAAACATGACAACCCCCCCCCCCCCTACACACTGGTGTTATCATATATCAGCTGGTGGTAAAAGGGTGTCGTGAACCCACATCACACAGCTCCTTGCACTCTTCTCAAACATGACATCCCCCCCCCCTACACACAGGTGTAATCTTATATCAGCTGGTGGTAAAAGGAACTTGTGAACCCACATCACAAAGCTCTCTGCACTCTTCTCAAATGTGACAACCCCCAGAAACACAGACAAGTGTAATCTTTTTTATCTGGTTGTAAAAGGGTGTCGAGAACCCACATCACACAGCTCTCTGCACTCTTCTTAAATGTGACAACCCCCCGAAACACAGACAAGTGTAATCTTATATCAGCTGGTGGTAAAAGGGTGTCGTGAACCCACATCACACAGCTCTCTGCACTCTTCCCAAACATACAGTAACCCCCCCCCCCCCCTAAACTCAGGTGTAATCTTATATCAGCTGGTGGTAAAAAGGTTGTCGTGAACCCACATCACACAGCTCTCTGCACTCTTCTCAAACATGACAACCACCCCCCCCCCCCCCCTACACACAGGTGTAATCTTATATCAGCTGGTGGTAAAAGGGTGTCCTGAACCCACATCACACAGCTCTCTGCACTCTTCCCAAACATAACCACCCTACCCCCCCCCCCCCCCACACACAGGTGTTATCATATATCAGCTGTCCTGAACCCACATCACACAGAACTCTGCACTCTTCTTAAATGTGACAACCCCCCGAAACACAGACAAGTGTAAACTTATATCAGCTGGTGAAAATGTGAAAACCCTTCCCCCCACCCCCCACTACACACAGGTGTAATTATATATCAGCTGGAAGTAAAAGGGTGTCGTGAACCCACATCACACAGCTCCTTGCACTCTTCTCAAACATGACAACCACCCCCCCCCCCCTACACACAGGTGTAATCTTATATCAGCTGGTGGTAAAAGGGTGTCGTGAACCCACATCACACAGCTCCTTGCACTCTTCTCAAACATGACAACCCCCCCCCCCCCTACACACAGGTGTAATCATATATCAGCTGGTGGTAAAAGGGTGTCTTGAACCCACATCACACAGCTCTCTGCACTCTTCTCAAATGTGACAAACCTCCGAAACACAGACAAGTGTATTCTTATATCAGCTGGTGGTAAAAGGGTGTCGTGAACCCACATCACACAGCTCTCTGCACTCTTCCCAAACATAACCACCCTCCCCCCTACACACAGGTGTAATCTTATATCAGCTGGTGGTAAAAGGGTGTCGTGAACCCACATCACACAGCTCTCTGCACTCTTCTCAAATGTGACAACCCCCCAAAAACACAGACAAGTGTAATCTTTTTTAGCTGGTGGTAAAAGGGTGTTGAGAACCAACATCACACAGCTCTCTGCACTCTTCTTAAATGTGACAACCCCCCGAAACACAGACAAGTGTAATCTTATATCAGCTGGTGGTAAAAGGGTGTCGTGAACCCACATCACACAGCTCTCTGCACTCTTCCCAAACATACAGTAACCCCCCCCCCCCCCTAAACTCAGGTGTAATCTTATATCAGCTGGTGGTAAAAAGGTTGTCGTGAACCCACATCACACAGCTCTCTGCACTCTTCTCAAACATGACAACCACCCCCCCCCCCCTACACACAGGTGTAATCTTATATCAGCTGGTGGTAAAAGGGTGTCCTGAACCCACATCACACAGCTCTCTGCACTCTTCCCAAACATAACCACCCTACCCCCCCCCCCCCCCCACACACAGGTGTTATCATATATCAGCTGTCCTGAACCCACATCACACAGAACTCTGCACTCTTCTTAAATGTGACAACCCCCCGAAACACAGACAAGTGTAAACTTATATCAGCTGGTGAAAATGTGAAAACCCTTCCCCCCACCCCCCACTACACACAGGTGTAATTATATATCAGCTGGAAGTAAAAGGGTGTCGTGAACCCACATCACACAGCTCCTTGCACTCTTCTCAAACATGACAACCACCCCCCCCCCCCCCCTACACACAGGTGTAATCTTATATCAGCTGGTGGTAAAAGGGTGTCGTGAACCCACATCACACAGCTCCTTGCACTCTTCTCAAACATGACAACCCCCCCCCCCCCCTACACACAGGTGTAATCATATATCAGCTGGTGGTAAAAGGGTGTCGTGAACCCACATCACACAGCTCTCTGCACTCTTCTCAAATGTGACAACCCTTCCCTCCCCGCCCCCCCCCCCCCCCCACTACACACAGGCGTAATCAGATATCAGCTGGTGGTAAAAGGGTGTCTTGAACCCACATCACACAGCTCTCTGCACTCTTCTCAAATGTGACAACCCTCCGAAACACAGACAAGTGTATTCTTATATCAGCTGGTGGTAAAAGGGTGTCGTGAACCCACATCACACAGCTCTCTGCACTCTTCCCAAACATAACCACCCTCCCCCCTACACACAGGTGTAATCTTATATCAGCTGGTGGTAAAAGGGTGTCGTGAACCCACATCACACAGCTCTCTGCACTCTTCTCAAATGTGACAACCCCCCAAAAACACAGACAAGTGTAATCTTTTTTAGCTGGTGGTAAAAGGGTGTTGAGAACCAACATCACACAGCTCTCTGCACTCTTCTCAAATGTGACAACCCCCCCCCCCCCCCCACCCCCCCCCCCCCCTACACACAAGTGTAATCATATATCAGCTGGTGGTAAAACGGTGTCGCGAACCCACATCACACAGCTCTCTGCACTCTCCTCAAATGTGACAACCCTTCCCTACCCCCCACCCCCACCAAACCCCTAAACCCCCCACTACACACAGGTGTAATCATATATCAGCTGGTGGTAAAAGGGTGTCGTGAACCCACATCACACAGCTCTCTGCACTCTTCCCAAACATAACCCCCCCCCCCCCCTAAACACAGGTGTCATCTTATATCAGCTGGTGGTAAAATGGTGTACATGCACCCACATCACACAGCTCTCTGCACTCTTCTCAAACATGACAACCCCTGAAACACAGACAAGTGTAATCTTATAACAGCTGGTGGTAAAATTGTGTACATGCACTAACATCACACAGCTCTCTGCACTCTTCTAAGACATGACAGCCCCCCCCCCCCCTCCCCTACCCACAAGTGTAATCATATATCAGCTGGTGGTAAAAGGGTGTCGTGAACCCACATTACACAGCTCCATGCACTCTTCTCAAACATGACAACCCCCCCCCCCCCCTACACACAGGTGTAATCTAATATCAGCTGGTGGTAAAAGGGTGTCGTGAACCCACTTCACACAGCTCTCTGCACTCTTCTTAAATGTGACAACCCCCCGAAACACAGACAAGTGTAATCTTATATCAGCTGGTGGTAAAAGGGTGTCGTGAACCCACATCACACAGCTCTCTGCACTCTTCTCAAATGTGAAAACCCTTCCCCTTCCCCCCATCCCCCACTACACAAAGGTGTAATCATATATCAGCTGGGGGGAAAGGGTGTCCTGAACCCACCTCACACAGCTCTCTGCACTCTTCTCAAATGTGACAACCCCCCCCCCCCCTACACACTGGTGTTATCATATATCAGCTGGTGGTAAAAGGGTGTCCTGAACCCACATCACACAGCTCTCTGCACTCTTCCCAAACATAACCACCCTACCCCCCCCCCCCCCACACACAGGTGTTATCATATATCAGCTGTCCTGAACCCACATCACACAGAACTCTGCACTCTTCTTAAATGTGACAACCCCCCGAAACACAGACAAGTGTAAACTTATATCAGCTGGTGAAAATGTGAAAACCCTTCCCCTTCCCCCCACCCCCCACTACACACAGGTGTAATTATACATCAGCTGGTGGTAAAAGGGTGTCGTGAACCCACATCACACAGCTCTCTGCACTCTTCTCAAATGTGAAAACCCTTCCCCTTCCCCCCACCCCCCACTACACACAGGTGTAATTATATATCAGCTGGAAGTAAAAGGGTGTCGTGAACCCACATCACACAGCTCCTTGCACTCTTCTCAAACATGACAACCCCCCCCCCCCCCCCTACACACTGGTGTTATCATATATCAGCTGGTGGTAAAAGGGTGTCGTGAACCCACATCACAGAGCTCTCTGCACTCTTCTCAAATGTGACAACCCCCAGAAACACAGACAAGTGTAATCTTTTTTATCTGGTGGTAAAAGGGTGTCGAGAACCCACATCACACAGCTCTCTGCACTCTTCTCAAATGTGACAACCCAACGAAACACAGACAAGTGTAATCTTATATCAGCTGGTGGTAAAAGGGTGTCGTGAACCCACATCACACAGCTCTCTTCCCAAACATACAGTATCCCCCCCCCCCCTAAACTCAGGTGTAATCTTATATCAGCTGGTGGTAAAAAGGTTGTCGTGAACCCACATCACAAAGCTCTCTGCACTCTTCTCAAACATGACAACCATCCCCCCCCCCCCCCTACACACAGGTGTAATCTTATATCAGCTGGTGGTAAAAGGGTGTCGTGAACCCACATCACACAGCTCCTTGCACTCTTCTCAAACATGACAACCCCCCCCCCCCTACACACAGGCGTAATCATATATCAGCTGGTGGTAAAAGGGTGTCTTGAACCCACATCACACAGCTCTCTGCACTCTTCTCAAATGTGACAACCCTCCGAAACACAGACAAGTGTAATCTTATATCAGCTGGTGGTAAAAGGGTGTCGTGAACCCACATCACACAGCTCTCTGCACTCTTCCCAAACATAACCACCCTCCCCCCTACACACAGGTGTAATCTTATATCAGCTGGTGGTAAAAGGGTGTCGTGAACCCACATCACGTACACAGCTTCTTCCACTCTTCTCAAACATGACAACCCCCACCCCCCCCCCCCCCCTACACACAGGTGTGATCTTATATCAGCTGGTGGTAAAGGGTTTTCCTGAACCCACATCACACAGAACTCTGCACTCTTCTTAAATGTGACAACCCCCCGAAACACAGACAAGTGTAATCTTATATCAGCTGGTGGTAAAAGGGTGTCGTGAACCCACATCACACAGCTCTCTGCACTCTTCTCAAATGTGAAAACCCTTCCCCTTCCCCCCATCCCCCACTACACAAAGGTGTAATCATATATATGAGCTGGTGGTAAAAGGGTGTCCTGAACCCACCTCACACAGCTCTCTGCACTCTTCTCAAACATGACAACCACCCCCCCCCCCCCCTACACACAGGTGTAATCTTATATCAGCTGGTGGTAAAAGGGTGTCGTGAACCCACATCACACAGCTCCTTGCACTCTTCTCAAACATGACAACCCCCCCCCCCTACACACAGGCGTAATCATATATCAGCTGGTGGTAAAAGGGTGTCTTGAACCCACATCACACAGCTCTCTGCACTCTTCTCAAATGTGACAACCCTTCCCTCCCCGCCCCCCCCCCCCCCACTACACACAGGCGTAATCAGATATCAGCTGGTGGTAAAAGGGTGTCGAGAACCCACAACACACAGCTCTCTGCACTCTTCTCAAATGTGACAACCCCCCGAAACACAGACAAGTGTAATCTTATATCAGCTGGTGGTAAAAGGGTGTCCTGAACCCACATCACACAGCTCTCTGCACTCTTCCCAAACATAACCACCCTACCCCCCCCCCCCCCACACACAGGTGTTATCATATATCAGCTGTCCTGAACCCACATCACACAGCTCTCTGCACTCTTCTCAAATGTGACAACCCCCCAAAAACACAGACAAGTGTAATCTTTTTTAGCTGGTGGTAAAATGGTGTTGAGAACCAACATCACACAGCTCTCTGCACTCTTCTCAAATGTGACAACCCCCCCCCCCCCCCCTACACACAAGTGTAATCATATATCAGCTGGTGGTAAAACGGTGTCGCGAACCCACATCACACAGCTCTCTGCAATCTTCTCAAATGTGACAACCCTTCCCTACCCCCCACCCCCACCAAACCCCTAAACCCCCCACTACACACAGGTGTAATCATATATCAGCTGGTGGTAAAAGGGTGTCGTGAACCCACATCACACAGCTCTCTGCACTCTTCCCAAACATAACCCCCCCCCCCCCCTAAACACAGGTGTAATCTTATATCAGCTGGTGGTAAAATGGTGTACATGCACCCACATCACACAGCTCTCTGCACTCTTCTCAAACATGACAACCCCTGAAACACAGACAAGTGTAATCTTATAACAGCTGGTGGTAAAATTGTGTACATGCACCAACATCACACAGCTCTCTGCACTCTTCTAAGACATGACAGCCCCCCCCCCCCCTCCCCTACCCACAAGTGTAATCATATATCAGCTGGTGGTAAAAGGGTGTCGTGAACCCACATTACACAGCTCCTTGCACTCTTCTCAAACATGACAACCCCCCCCCCCCCCCCCCTACACACAGGTGTAATCTAATATCAGCTGGTGGTAAAAGGGTGTCGTGAACCCACTTCACACAGCTCTCTGCACTCTTCTCAAATGTGACAACCCCCCAAAAACACAGACAAGTGTAATCTATTTTAGCTGGTGGCAAAAGGGTGTCGAGAACCCACATCACACGGCTCTCTGCACTCTTCTCAAATGTGACAACCCCCCCAAACACAGACAAGTGTAATCTTATATCAGCTGGTGGTAAAAGGGTGTCGTGAACCCACATCACACAGCTCTCTGCACTCTTCGCAAACATAACCCCCCCCCCCCCCTAAACTCAGGTGTAATCTTATATCAGCTGGTGGTAAAAAGGTTGTCGTGAACCCACATCACACAGCTCTCTGCACTCCCCTCAAACATGACATCCCCCCCCCCTAAACTCAGGTGTAATCTTATATCAGCTGGTGGTAAAAAGGTTGTCGTGAACCCACATCACACAGCTCTCTGCACTCTTCTCAAATGTGACAACCCTTCGCTCCCCTCCCCCCCCCCCCCCCCACTACACACAGGTGTAATCAGATATCAGCTGGTGGTAAAAGGGTGTCGAGAACCCACAACACACAGCTCTCTGCACTCTTCTCAAATGTGACAACCCCCCGAAACACAGACAAGTGTAATCTTATATCAGCTGGTGGTAAAAGGGTGTCGTGAACCCACATCACACAGCTCTCTGCACTCTTCCCAAACATACAGTAACCCCCCCCCCCCCCCCTAAACTCAGGTGTAATCTTATATCAGCTGGTGGTAAAAAGGTTGTCGTGAACCCACATCACACAGCTCTCTGCACTCTTCTCAAACATGACAACCACCCCCCCCCCCCCCTACACACAGGTGTAATCTTATATCAGCTGGTGGTAAAAGGGTGTCGTGAACCCACATCACACATCTCCTTGCACTCTTCTCAAACATGACAACCCCCCCCCCCCCCCCTACACACAGGTGTAATCATATATCAGCTGGTGGTAAAAGGGTGTCGTGAACCCACATCACACAGCTCTCTGCACTCTTCTCAAATGTGACAACCCTCCGAAACACAGACAAGCTAGTGTAATCTTATATCAGCTGATGGTAAAAGGGTGTCCTGAACCCACATCCATACCTGCCAACCTGAGACAAGAGAAATTAGGAGTAAATTTTTCTGGATGGACTACGAGGTCGCGAACCACCGAAGGATTGGGGTAGTAGCCCGTAGATTGGGGGGGGGCAGAGATGCCAACCCTATAGGATGGCTGTCAGTAACATTTACCGTATTTGTCCGTAACAAATGGGGGTCTTTCCGTAACGCAAGACACCGCAGCATAATTTTCGCCCAAAACGTACACAAACACCCAATCACTCTTACTGCATTTCGAACCTACCATATTCAAGTCCAAAATAAAGAAGGATCTCCTTCTCGGGTACTCGCTCTTTTGAGTGAATCCATGATAATATTCAGGAAGAAAACACCTCGTTCAAGCGTCGAATGGCAAATTCGAATCCACAGTCAAATGGCAGAGCTTGTATTCTACACACGCACACGTACACTCACCAGTACCACAGACACACCATACAGCCCAGGCCGCTAGGCCCGGCGTTCATGAACAACAACACACCGTATACCGCACTGCACTTGCAATGCGCCCGCTGAATCACCGAAGTCTTCGCTACTATATTGCGGGCGCCATGCGCACGATCATCTACCCCCATGCTCCCCTCAAAAGGCACGAACGCACGTAGCGTACGTAGCGGCCGTGTTGTTTTGGAATTAAACAAGATGGCGGCGGACGGACCATGTGCGCGAAAGTGTCTATCCAGTGAAGTCAAATTCAGTGAACCTATGAGTGAATGCGTGCGACATGCAGCGCTGTGTGCGGAGGCTATGTGATAAGGCGGCATTCGCTATATAAAGTACTTATGTTTATCGTTTCCCCGTAAGGCGTGATCTGGTTATCAGTGCTGTGTTATGCTTTAGTCTTATGCAACAGTCGTTTGTTTTAAAAATATTTTAAAATTACAAAAAATCGGAGTTTTGAGGCATGCAATCGGAATTCGGAGTGGGTATGAAAACAGCGGAGTAACTCCGCCTAAATCGGAGTGGTTGGCAGGTATGCACATCACACAGCTCTCTGCACTCTTCTCAAATGTGACAACCCCCTCCCCCCCCCCTACACACAGGTGTAATCATATATCAGCTGGTGGTAAAAGGGCGTCGTGAACCCACATCACACAGCTCCTTGCACTCTTCTCAAACATGACAACCCCCCCCCCCCCCCCCCTACACACAGGTGTAATCATATATCAGCTGGTGGTAAAAGGGTGTCGTGAACCCACATCACACAGCTCTCTGCACTCTTCTCAAATGTGACAACCCTCCGAAACACAGACAAGTGTAATCTTATAACAGCTGGTGGTAAAAGGGTGTCGTGAACCCACATCACACAGCTCTCTGCACTCTTCCCAAACATAACCACCCTCCCTCCTACACACAGGTGTAATCAGATATCAGCTGGTGGTAAAAGGGTGTCGTGAACCCACATCACACAGCTCTCTGCACTCTTCCCAAACATAACCACCCTCCCCCCTACACACAGGTGTAATCTTATATCAGCTGGTGGTAAAAGGGTGTCGTGAACCCACATCACACAGCTCTCTGCACTCTTCTCAAATGTGACAACCCCCCCCCCCCCCCCCCCCTACACACAGGTGTAATCATATATCAGCTGGTGGTAAAAGGGTGTCGTGAACCCACATCACACAGCTCCTTGCACTCTTCTCAAACATGACAACCCCCCCCCCCCCCCTACACACAGGTGTAATCATATATCAGCTGGTGGTAAAAGGGTGTCGTGAACCCACATCACACAGCTCTCTGCACTCTTCTCAAATGTGACAACCCTCCGAAACACAGACAAGTGTAATCTTATAACAGCTGGTGGTAAAAGGGTGTCGTGAACCCACATCACACAGCTCTCTGCACTCTTCCCAAACATAACCACCCTCCCTCCTACACACAGGTGTAATCAGATATCAGCTGGTGGTAAAAGGGTGTCGTGAACCCACATCACACAGCTCTCTGCACTCTTCCCAAACATAACCACCCTCCCCCCTACACACAGGTGTAATCTTATATCAGCTGGTGGTAAAAGGGTGTCGTGAACCCACATCACACAGCTCTCTGCACTCTTCTCAAATGTGACAACCCCCCCCCCCCCCCCCTACACACAAGTGTAATCATATATCAGCTGGTGGTAAAACGGTGTCGTGAACCCACATCACACAGCTCTCTGCACTCTTCTCAAATGTGACAACCCTTCCCTACCCCCACCCCCCCCCCAACCCCTAACCCCCCACTACACACAGGTGTAATCATATATCAGCTGGTGGTAAAAGGGTGTCGTGAACCCACATCACACAGCTCTCTGCACTCTTCCCAAACATATCCCCCCCCCCCCCTAAACACAGGTGTAATCTTATATCAGCTGGTGGTAAAATGGTGTACATGCATTCACATCACACAGCTCTCTGCACTCTTCTCAAACATGACAACCCCTGAAACATAGACAAGTGTAATCTTATAACAGCTGGTGGTAAAAGGGTGTCGTGAACCCACATCACACAGCTCTCTGCACTCTTCCCAAACATGACAACCCCTGAAACACAGACAAGTGTAATCTTATAACAGCTGGTGGTAAAAGGGTGTACATGCACCAACATCACACAGCTCTCTGCACTCTTCTTAGACATGACAGCCCCCCTCCCCTACCCACAAGTGTAATCATATATCAGCTGGTGGTAAAAGGGTGTCGTGAACCCACATCACACAGCTTTCTGCACTCTTCCCAAACATAACCCCCCCCCCCCCTAAACTTGGGTGTAATCTTATATCAGCTGAGCTGGTGGTAAAAAGGTTGTCATGAACCCACATCACACAGCTCTCTGCACTGTTCTCAAACATGACACCCCCCCCCCCCCTACACACAGGTGTAATCTTATATCAGCTGGTGGTAAAAGGGTGTCGTGAACCCACACCACACAGCTCTCTGCACTCTTCTCAAATGTGACAACCCCCCCGAAACACAGACAAGTGTAATCTTATATCAGCTGGTGGTAAAAGGGTGTCGTGAACCCACATCACACAGCTCTCTGCACTCTTCCCAAACATAACCCCCCCCCCCCCCTAAACACAGGTGTAATCTTTTATCAGCTGGTGGTAAAATGGTGTACATGCACCCACATCACACAGCTCTCTGCACTCTTCTCAAACATGACAACCCCTGAAACACAGACAAGTGTAATCTTATAACAGCTGGTGGTAAAAGGGTGTACATGCACCAACATCACACAGCTCTCTGCACTCTTCTTAGACATGACAGCCCCCCCCCTCCCCTACCCACAAGTGTAATCATATATCAGCTGGTGGTAAAAGGGTGTCGTGAACCCACATCACACAGCTTTCTGCACTCTTCCCAAACATAACCCCCCCCCCCCCCCCCCTAAACTCAGGTGTAATCTTATATCAGCTGAGCTGGTGGTAAAAAGGTTGCCGTGAACCCACATCACAAAGCTCTCTGCACTCTTCTCAAACATGACACCCCCCTCCCCCCTACACACAGGTGTAATCTTATATCAGCTGGTGGTAAAAGGGTGTCGTGAACCCACATCACACAGCTCTCTGCACTCTTCTCAAATGTGACAACCCCCCGAAACACAGACAAGTGTAATCTTTTTTAGCTGGTGGTAAAAGGTTGTCGAGAACCCACATCACACAGCTCTCTGCAGTCTTCTCAAACATGACACCCCCCCCCCCCCTACACACAGGTGTAATCTTATATCAGCTGGTGGTAAAAGGGTGTCGTGAACCCACATCACACAGCTCTCTGCACTCTTCTCAAATGTGACAACCCCCCTAAACACAAACAAGTGTAATCTTATATCAGCTGGTGGTAAAAGGGTGTCGTGCACCCACATCACACAGCTCCCTGCACTCTTCTCCATGACAACCCTCCATTCCCCCCCCCCCCCCCCCTCTACTCACAAGTGTAATCTTATATCAGCTGGTGGTAAAATGGTGTGGTGCACCCACATCACACAGCTATCTGCACTCCCCTCAAACATGACCACCCCCTCCCTCCCCCTATCCCCTACACACAGGTATAACCAGAAATACCGCAAAATACCCTCGTAGGTCGTATGCAAATCTGAAAGGAATCTGCCTATAAAAGATGGAAAACTTGAGGCAGCATCACCAAAATCTATAGGTTTGTAGATTATACCAAGATACACTCAATAAAGAATTTGAAAGAAATCTGACAAGGAATGATGCAGTTAGACTGCACACTAGAGTGCACCAAGACATCTATCAAAATATGACCTTTGACCCTATAAAAGACAAACACTGGAGGCAGCATCACCAAAATCTAGTGGCTTGTAGATTATACCGAGATATACCTTTGTTGAAACTTTGAACAAAATCTCTTTAAAAATGCAGCCTATAGAGCGCACACAACCATCCACAAAAATATAGCCTTTAACCCTGGAACACTGGGGGCAGCATCACTAAAAGTTATAGGCTTGTAGATTATACCAAGATACACCTCCATACAAAATTCTAAAGAAATCCGTCTAGGAATGTGGCAGTTAGAGCGCACACAAGAATATGACGCGGCGGCGTAACGCTGCTGAATCCAAAGTACCCCACCGGCATACTGCCGGGGGATACAATTAGGTGTTTTTGCATATTTAATGAGCTATGACCTTTCACCTTTGACCTACATACTCAGAAATCAAACTGAGCCTGTAGATGTATTTTTATACCAGGTACCTTCATGTTAAATTCATTAAAATTTGTCAAACATTACTCAAGTTATCAAATGGAAACCAGATTCGCATATTTAATGAGCTATGACCTTTGACCTACATACTCGGAAATTGAACTTAGGTTGTGTTTTGATACCATGTACCTTCATATCAAATTTTATTAAAATTCGTCAAACATTACTCCAGTTATCGAATGGATACCAGATTCCCATATTTAATGAGCTATGACCTTTGACCTACGTACTCCAAAATCGAAATTAGCCTGTATTTTGATATCATGTACCTTCATATCAAACTTCATTAAAATCTGTCAAACCTTACTGAAGTTATCGATCGGAAACCAAATTTGTTATGGACGGACGGAAGAACGGAAGGAAGGACGGACGGCAGCGTTACTATATCCCCTCCTACTTCCTTGGCGAGGGGATAATAAGTGTGTCTAGACCACTGGCAAGTTCATGTTCATGTTTCAAGAAATTCAGATTAAAAACAAATCTTTAGCCACTCAGGGGAGCACTGTGTATGACTCTCTCATACAAAAGGTCCAAAGTTTAATCCTTGCTCAGTGGTACAATACCGCCCAGAAGTTATTGGGCATGTTTTTGCGGGGCGGGTTTTCCCCGATGGGTACTTCACGATAAAATCACGATAAAATATCGATGAAATACTGATAGAATCACGATAAAAATCACGATAATTTCCACAAGTGAATGATTTCCTCTATCGGGGGATGCGTGTAACCCGCCTAATTCCCCGATAGTCTATCGTGTTTCATGGTGCGCGTATTTGCAACTAGTCATGTCCTCTGCAAGCGCATGCCTTGCTCATCGCGCGCGCTAAGTCTTGATATATGTATGATTTGTACGCGCAGTTCCGTATGTGTCTTTGTTTACGTCACAATAGAAAGTATTCACGAGTAAACATTACACACAGTTAAATACTAGTAAAAGCCGGCGCTAAATCACTGACACTGGGCGCGGATAAGCATCGGGTGCTGATGCGGTGAAGCATCGAGTAGATCGAACTATATTAAAGTTGCACAAACTTGCATGATTTGCATTCATTGAAATTAATATAATTGTGAGCACAATACCTTTCATTTTCACTGCCATATTTTCTGTTCGCCTACTCCAGATATGCATATCTCATTCCACAACCATGAAAGTGGTGAATAAATTCAATTCAATTCAATTCAACCTCCACCAAATAAAAAAAGAAATATTCCCAAGATCGTCGCTTCAGAAAACACGCATGCGATCAGATTCTTTCATTTGCCCTATCAGTATCACTGAGAAGACTGCCGTAAGAAGGGTCTCCACCCCTAAAAATGAAAACGTCCAATCATGGACAGTCTTGCCTACTGGTCACGCGTAAAAGTTGCCAGGTGGACTAGTAACCAAGGTTACCAAAACACGCGTAAATAAACATTTTTAGTCGACGGCATTGGATGATTGATAAATAATAAAATCTGTAAAAATGGCATGGATCAATTACTGTAACTGTCTTCGGAGTGTGGATTAGACCAGAGTTGAATTAACAGGAAAACATGTAGGAGAGAGAGAGATAATTGAGAGGGAGGTAGTGTTGAGCTGGAGATAGATGAAGATATTATTCGAGAAGGAAAGGAGTTATGATTGAGGTCAGGATGGGAACAAAAACAAATAAAATGGTTGTGGGTTATGAAAAGGGGAAATAATTATCGACTTAACAGGGTTGACTAAATATAAGTAGGCAAGACACCAATACGTTAGTCTATTTTCCGTACACCTTTCTACTTCCACTCCTTATTCATCGACACTCATGGGTGGAGAAATGTGACAAAGAAGAGGGTGAGAGCATGAGAGCATGGACCTACGTATTTGGAGAGCAAGAGAGATGAGAGGAAATCCCACTAGTATCTTCACGAGGGGGGGGGGGGAGAGACTACACGTAATAGAGAGAGAGAGAGAGAGAGAGAAAGAAAAATGTTTGATGGGAGCGCAGGCTAGCGAAATCATACTAAGGGAGACATTTACGTACATTTACTTTTGAGAAATAAACAGTAGGATTATGTCTGCCACATGCGTTGAGAGCTGGCTCCCCTCGGCTGACACATCGTAAATAACAAAGATAACATTCAATGACATTTTTAACCGAAGATTGAAAACTAGGGTTGCGTTTATCTAGGAAATTTTTGGCTAGAATCAGGTTTCTCAAACGTCTTTCAGGCAAATTTAGAAGTAGATAAACGCAAAGCCTTTCTCAAACGTCTTTAGATATGGGCATATCAAAAGACGCAAAAAGGTGCGTTTTGTATGTGACATACAGCCAGAATCACGTTTCTGAGAGGTCGATAAACGCAAAGCTATTTTGAACGTCACATACAAATAGGACCACACAGGTGTTGTGTACAAGCATGTGTGTGAATTTGACCTCCGAGAAACTGTCTGCTTCCCGGGTCGAAACAGCTGGGCAGACACAAGGCCTTTATTTTGAATCGTGAAGAGTAGATAAACGCGACATCCCGCAAATCACGATCGTATAGTGGGGTATGATAGTGGGGTTCGATAGTGGGGTACGATATGTACATATCTAGTGGCAAGCCTAGATAAACGCGCTCTAGGTCATTCACACTTCTTTTTCTTTTTATCATTCATAATTACTTTGTACGATGGCGATGTTAAAAAATAGGATGTTGGAAAGGAAGGAAAAAATTTCGAAGGTAGAATAAATGACATTGATTTGCAAAACTAGAGCGATGAAGTTAATAATTATCGTTCATGTTTCAATTACAGAATTTTTAAACAGGTAATCGGTTTGGAAGAATATATGTTAAAGTTGGATTTCAGTGATAGAACATCTCTTTGTAAATATCGACGTGGTAATAGTAAGCTGCCCTGCCGTCTGCACCTGACCGTCACTAAAGTCAGCCTCTAGAAATTGTAGAATTGTGTTCCATATGTGATCTCAAAGTACAAGATGATGCATTTCATTATGTTCTCGTATGTCCAGCCTTTGGCTTTGATTAACATTCGCAATTATGTGTTAAGAGATAGTTAGTCAATTTAAGATTAAGAATTAAAACAAACCTTTCAACCTTTTAGATTCATTCATGGTTTGCTGCTTCGCATTAAAATATGATATAGATTTTATTTTTAAAAGCAGACCCGTATCACTATCATTCGCGAAGTTGTGTTTTATTTTTGTGGACATTTTTACAATAATAGCTCCTGTTTTAGTCCCTCTAACGTTTATTCGCGCTAATAATATTTATAATTAATTTGCCTGATGTTGCATTCAATTCATTTATGGTTTGCTGCTTCGCAATCGGATATAAAATAAATGATAATTTTAAAAGCAAACTCGTATCATTGGCGACGCAGGGGGGGGGGGGAGAAGAAAAGAAAAGGAAGGAGGGGAAAAAGAAGATGAGTAAATCTAAAAATAAAATAAAATAGACAGACGAAACAAGCAGAGAACTTCATCAATCGGAAATTCTAATTTTTTAGAATTGAATGAGAGGCGTACATTTCAAAATGTGTTTCACGTGTTTCTAAACAAAGGGCAAGCGAAGGAGAAGAAAAAGAAGAATGGTGAGATGAAGAAGCAGAGGAGGGGGAGAAGAAAAAGAAGAAGGGGGAGATGAAGAAGCAGAGGGGGGAGAGAAGAAAAGGAAGGAGAAGAAAAAAAAGAGGAGGGAGAAGAAAAAGAAGAGGAGGATGAAGAAGCAGAGGGGGGAGAGAAGAAAAGGAAGGAGAAGAAAAAGAAGAAGGGGAGAAGAAAAGGAAGGAGAAGAAAAAGAAGGGGAGGATAAAGAAGCAGAGGGGGAGAGAGAAGAAAAGGAAGGAGAAGAAAAAAAGAAAAGGGGAGAACAAAAGGAAGGAAAAGAAAAAAGAAGGAAAAGAAAATAGACACACGAAACAAGTAGAGAACTTCATCAATCGGAAATTCTAATTTTTTCGCCAATGAATAGAATGTTTAAATGACAAGAGAGCTTGCGTACATTTCATATTATGTTTCAAGTCTTTCTAAACAATGGGTTTGGAGTCAAGGTGTCTGGCAACATGTGGTTATCTCAGAAGTTATATAAACAGATCATGTTCGCGCCGTAAGATCACGTGATCATAGTAGTGATGATTGAACCTTCGAGAGAAAACTAAGCGCGTGCATTTTTTAAATCTTTACCTCATCATCTTTTCTGTTTTTTATTTCTTTGTTTTACCTTTTCTCGAAATATAAATATGTGTATGTATTCCCTTCGCTTGTTCCTTACGGTTCAAGGAGAATTACCCCCTTGCACAATCACCCCCTTTGTTTAATTCCTTGTTTTTCTTGCTATCAATTCGATCAATCATTTTTTTGTTGTTTATCCTTATTTCTTACCATATGTAGATCTTTGTTAAGCCGTTATTATTTATTATTATTATCATTATTAATCATTCTTCTGGTTTATTCCTTCGTAAATGTGTTTTAATACTTTATGTTTTTCTTAGATTTCTTTCTATCATTTTATATTTTGTCCTCAAACCTCGTGTATTTCTTTGTTATTTCCTTATGTATTACTCCAATTTTGATTACGGGAGCTTGCCAACCCAGGTATGTGTACATGTATTTAGCTTGCATGCAAACTGAATGTCATAAAATGGAGATCGAGATCGAGGGGTTTTCCAATTCCGGGAATCCCTGAGCGCGCGCACTACATATCAAATTTCAACTACTTTGTGGACCACGAGGTACATTGGCTGATCGAGATCGCGTTGCTTTTGTTTTTGATAATACTGGTTTATGAAAATGCCGTTTGCGGTCTGTGGCAAAATTTGTAATCTGTAGGGACAGGGTCAACCGATTGGTATTATGAATGAATAAAATAATAATATTTTTTTATTTATTTGGAGTTACGGATCCTTTATTTATTCTGTTAATTTTCAATTCTCTATCTCTCTTAATTATCTTTGTCTGATATATTTCACTCTTCACTCCCTTCCCTCTTTCTTTTCTGTCCCTGTCACACTAACGGTACCCCTCCGCCTCTTCTCTCCTCTTCCCTTAATTCTTCATGCCTTCCTGAAAATCTCACAACATACACATAATTCTTCTAGAAATAACAGCCGCATTTATCCATAAATTCTAAGATTCTACCCACATATGAGATCTGATATGTACATGTAATGATGAATACTCTCGATTAGACAGCAATAACCGTCTAATATGGGTCATTACTCTTTGATAAATCTTACATTTGTCAACATTCCTCATACACAGACGGTGACCCTTACGGCTCGCACGACGGGGGGGGGGGGGGGGGGGTGAGCCTTTCTTTTCTTCCCGTTTTTCCTTATTTAGATCGAATTTTCCGATCAATAAATCGGACATAAGAAAGTATGTATATTTCTTACAATTCTTACAATTTTAATCAAGTAATTGCAATGGCGAAATTTAGGCGAATTGGATCACGCGTTTATGAATATCAAAATATCACCGGGTCAAGCCGCGCTGACTCCTACGTACATGTAGGTATCGGACGTCCGGAAAAAAAGAGAGAGCATTCATTAACTCAAATCAAGATGGCTGCACAACAAATAATGTTAACGACAAGTCCTTTCTCGGATTAAACATAAGCGGAATAGCCGTCGATATTAGAGACTGAAGCTTTCGGTCTAACTCTTATACTCTCGGATCTCCTCTGCCATGAGCTATCCCAAACATTCCTCCCCCCTCAAATAAAAAAAAGATGTCGTATCGTGGGAAAGGCCAAGACACCTGGTTCTTGGTTTCTGCACTTCTCTCATCGGATAACTTTTCTCTCCGCATGCGCAATCCCAAACATTCCCCGTAACACATTGTCTCGTGTATTTATGCATCATATGAAAAGAGCATTCGTTCACGCTTTTGTGATGTAATAATCAAGTGATTGTGACGTCAGTGGCAAGCGCGCATCGGTATGTTTGAGGATGCGCAGGCTCAGCAAGCGTATAAATACAGCATGCGCAGTTCTATCGTGATAATAACAAACTAAAAGGAAATATCACGATATGCATCGGGGATTTAGCGGGTTGATCAAGTTGAGGAAAAAAGGAGATGAATACAAATCACGATATTTCTCACGATAAAAACACGATAAAACCCGCCTACAATCACGCTAACGTCCTATCGTGTTTCACGATCACGCATGCCCAATAACTTCTGGGCGGTATTGTAGCAGTTACATCCTCAGACAAGGTGTTTTGTACACACACACATTGCTGGGGCAATAATAATTGCAGGGCCCTCAAGGAGAAGGGTATGAATACTAAAAAGGCTATCTTGGGTAATCAACTTTCGTGAATTCAAAATGCTGCTTTTGTGGAGATCTGTGTACAGGGAAAGAAAAAAAAAATCCAAAAACCTAGTGCAATTGGGCCTCCCATCACTTGAAGGCTCAAACAAGTATTCAAGGATGAAAAAGAGTAATCAGTAGTACATGATATGGGAATATCCCTCTGTGGATAAAGCAAAATGAATGTATATTGTAGAGATGTTAATTTATCATTCAAGTAGGGATTATAGAGAGGAGGAATATCTTACCTCCTTGGCAAATAGTATCATAGTAGGCATCTGGGTAAGGGTTGCCAGCTTGGAAGGCATCTTGATTGTCTAAAATCAGCTGAAGAGACATTTCAAATGAGGACAATAAAAAGACAATACAAAATGTATTTAAAAATCAGCTGTAATTTATTTCATCTGGGATAAAAACAATAAAAAAGCACATCAAAATAGAATAACTTGATTAGCTTTTTTTCAAACGAGGACCAAATTAATAAAATGTAATATATCTCATGTTAAAGGCATGCTTTACTACTTCAGGCAGAAGGGATTAGACCACCCAGCGAGCCAGCGAGGTCACTGTGACAGGTGGCTATCTCAATAACTCAGCTCTCATTTAATATAAGAAAAAGAGGATCATGGGGGACCAACAGGCACCGATTGGGGAAGTTTTCTATATAGAGGGAGCAACTAGCTACAAGTAGGACAGTGTGCCTTTAACAGGTTAGAAGTGCCTATACTCTATTTTACAAGATGATAACAAATGAATACTTCATCCTTCCAACAGCAATCATGCCTTCAAATACAGTTCTAATCTCTTGACCTCTGACTAAAGTACTGCATGAATTTGTTTACTTGGATTTTGCCTCATGATCAAGAGTGCCTTCACCTCCAAAGTTATTGCAGTATCATGTGATATTATCTGAGCTCTTTTTATGCTTCAGTTGACTTCTGAAATACCCAGCATATTGCTTTAATCGACTTTTGTCACACATTCAGATTCAATGAAACATTATGCACATAAAGCAATACATGGAGTCAGCTCCAGGCAAACAAAGCAAAGTGCAACAAAGTCATGATCATGCAGTTGTAATTTTTCTCATCTGTCAACATTTAAGTTAAACATAATTTGTTTTACTTACAGTACAGCCTACAGGGTGTGTACAACAGAATTTTTGATTTTTAATTAATTTTCTTCTTCAATTTTGTAAATAGCACACTCATAAAAAGAATTGTTTTGAACTTTAAAAAAATCCCCATGGCAATATTTTGAAACAAGAGGAATGAGATGATCAGAGAATGGGAAGACAACTCATACAAACTTAGTTTCTGCTGTAGTACTTACAATAAAACTGTATACAAATATTAAACAACTTGCATTGTCATTTCCTTATTACATTGTAAAATGCAAGAAAAAAATGTACAAGTGCATGCTTGATTCTACTTTGCATCCCCATTTCGTTCCATGCACCGTTGAAATGCCCCGGTATCTCTGACATAATTTCTAACAAAAATGAATAAATTGATGTCTGAAATGTTGATGGCTATTTTGTTTTCGTCTGTTTGGAGCCAGAAGGACATTAGCTCATTTACTTTAACACAGACTTAATAACGGCCTTCTGGCTCTGAACAGACTATGGCTGGCCTACCTGCTTGTAATCGATGCTTCCTCTTGTATCCCTGAAATATTGTGTTGCTCTGTGAGCTGAAATGCAAAATTATGATGAATTAGCTTTGCTATAGATCGACTCAAGACTTTCCAGAATATAGGTGCTCTATACCCGGTGGGGTCACTCAATGTGACTTCCGGACCGCATGACCGTTACCAAAATCGCGGAAAAAGGGGTCAATTTCAAGCAATGTCCGCGGACAAAATATTCCTCGAAATAAAGAAAATAGGGGTGCACAGGTGTCCTCGAAATTGATAAATAGGGGTCAGGAAAAGGGAAAAGGGAAAAGAGAAAACCAGGAAGAAAAATTCTCGGAGCCGAGTCTTGTCCTTGAAATATGGTAAAATAGGGGTAAATTTGCGAAAGTGTCCTTACAATCTTATAAATAGGGGTATTCCAAAGTACGATTTTGTCCTTGTTTTGACGTAAAAAAGGGGGTTAAATTTCACAAAATGTCCTTGAAATTGACCGCAAAAGGGGGTTATATGCATTTGTGGTAACGGTCATGCGGTCCGGAAGTCACATTGAGTGACCCCACCGGGGCTCTATATGAACAGCTCAGATGAAAATAGGTGTGGCAAGCAAGTGTAATATGCCTGTATAAGCTATACCAGTACATTAGGTGGTTGCACATTCCAACCCATAGGGTGTGGAATGTGCTTGCCAGAATAAGTGGCACTCTAGTTGTAGTAATATGTAACAGGTGTCACTAAAGAAATGAGTGACAACATTTGGAATAAAAGGCTAGACTTCAAGCCACACAATAAAGACAAGACAATAATATCTACAAATGCAAAGTTCTCCCAAGGTCAAGCCACTACAGTTACTAATTCTTATCTTCATCTCCCGAGTCTACTACTCTCAAGTCTTTCTTCCTTTATCCTTGTAACTTCAGAAGAGATGAAAAGAAGAATCGAGGAGGAGATGATTTAAAGATCAATAAAGTATTTCTTTTTTATTAATTCTGTTTTTTAGAAGAAAAAATGTATTATCAAAGCATTCAAAACTGAGAAATTTCAGCTCAATAGAAGAGCGAGTTAAAAAAAAAAAATCTGATCGACCAACCCATGTTTTGGCACCTAAAGGGCAATAGGGTCTAGATCTACAACATCTTTTCTTTTTAATTTTAATAGGGAGGCCAATGCCCGGGCGTAAGGCTTCTACGCCTACGATTTGTGCGCTCGTCGTCCAAGTCAGAAAATTACCAGAAGAAAAAAAAAGGAAAAAAAAAAAGAAAACAAATATCTATGGAATAAAATGTATAACAAATACACAATTACACACTCCACAACATACCTATAATCACGGATCTGTAACGGTCTTTCACCATTTATTGACGATCTTGCAGATTTTGACGTATTTTAATCCAATAATTGGGCTAGCAGACGAAAATAACGGACGCACAAGAGGTCCTAGAGGGCGATGAGGTTAGCTCACTAAAATCCTTCTCAATGACTAAAGGTAGAGCCTAAAAATATGGAACCAATTTAATATCAAAGAACTTTTGATAGAGATTAACATATCAGATGTGCACAATGTCACTTTTAACAACTAGAAAATATAACGAAAAAAGATTATATCTTTTTAATTGCAGATTTTTACAAACTGCACATTCAAAGGTAGATAGAGTACGATGTTTTTGTCAATCTTGCGTTGGTTTGAGCCCCATAGCTAGAGCCATCTCAAATTGAGAAGGAAAATTGTGAACAGAGACCGCATTGTTCCAGCCCCAAATAGAAGTCTTGCGACATCATAATATGAATATTTATGAGCTCCGGTCTCATCGTGCACAAAAACAAATTTGACGTAGTCTCACACATAGTACCTTTTTCTCAGCAATAGACACCAATGTCGTGCAGTAATGTATGAGAAGTGTAAACAAAGACATTTCAGTAAAAAAAAAGGTCCACGTGAGCTGTCTATACTCCAATTGAGAAGTGTAATGAATGCCATGATTTGAACGTGTGTGTTTTAGTGTATGATATCATCATATGGTTAGTGAGAGAGAGAGGGAGAGAAATATCTCTGTAAGTAGTACACGTCTATCAATGCGTGCAGTCATGTTTGATTCCGTATTGTGTTCGCTGCAAGTGCAAGTTGGATTTATCGATCGATGATAATGCAGTGTCAGATCTTTACTCATGAGGAAATAGTAATTGGAATACATCGCAAAATTAAGGTAGGCCTATTTATTTATTTCAATCACTTTCTTAATTTACAATGAGTGCTTTCGAGCTTTCTCTCTATTATGTTTTGACCCTCCATGCCATGGCTAGCATGGCTCGATCGCGGCTTGCATGCAATTACCGTACCTGGCCTGCAGTACTGTGTCGGTGTGTGCGACTAATTCAAGGCTAGCCGGTGATGATGAATGTACTTTCGCGCGAAGTTTTGAACTTGTTGTCCGGGCAATGACCATGATGACACGCCCATTCCCTCGGGCCTGTCTAATTCTCGACGTAATTTTTGGGACCATGAAATTGATTGTTTCAAGGCTCTTACGTACGGCCAGGCGTAGCCGTAGAAGGAAGGTCATAGGAAATAGATCTAGCTGGATATCTCCTATTTTATGGAACTTCTGGAGTCGGCAGATGGGCGAGTTTTCTTAGTGAAAGAAAATGCTTTCTTTTAATGTTTGTTTTATTATAAACAAATTAGTAATTAAAAAGTTAGATTTGGGCATTGGCCTCCCTAATTTTAGGCCTAACGGCGGTCACCCAGCTTTAAGTTGGAGGAGATCAGAGATCATGGAGATAGACCCTAACTAAGTGTCAAATGACAAAATATGTTTTAAACTGTAAGACTAAGCCGCCAGATTTTTCTGTCTAGATAATTGAAAAGGCTAGCTCTAAAATATTAATGCAAGAGGCGGTCCTTCCAGATCTATAGTCAGACTCGGAGATAGCTGGATAATGATTGACACAGAATCGAGATTCCGTAACAATACAGCAGATCTATACAGGTGTTAATATTACTAGACTAGACAAAGAACTTAAATCCTCAGACCGAAGAGTAAGATTAAGAAGTTAAGCAGGTTAAGTAAACTACAATACAACTACAAGTACAACTACAACTACAACATTTACATGTAGATTATATTTATAGTCATAACCATGTCGAGACCCGAGACTTGGCCGGTGGCTGCGCGCTGCGACCTGTACGTCGCTCCCAGGCGGCGGCGGGTAGGCGTAGCAACACTCAAAACAGACGTAGACACTCCTGGCACACTGACAAGACGTGCAACAAACTTTGGAAGTTTAAACAAAAAGAAATACAAGTTATATATTACCTATTTCTATATGGGTTGTGATCCCACATCCAGTGACATCATGACACATAACAGACAGAATGAAGATTAATGAGCAACTATTCATACTTTCTATCAGTTTGTTTGCTCTGAGCTCTGCGGAGTCTACTCTACTTTCTCCAAGTCTAAATCTAATCAGTAGTCAAAGCTCTCGATCGCACGCACTGTTTGCTCTCGCACGCATTGTTTATCCGAAAATTACACGTGCATTTTGTTTTGAACTTTAGCGTGATCCATTCCAGGCACGGACAGGCCCGGGGGCCAGGATCTAGGCTACCTGTACCTGCAAACGTTATAATATCGGAGGTGCATTACCGGTATAATATGTCTGGTCGTTTTTGTTAAATAGACCCTAGATATAGATTGATGGATTATATATACATCATTGTACATTCGGGTTTTGATGTGGTCCCGGCATCTGGTGCATCAAAGATTTTACCTTTCTAGATCTATCTCGTTTCATAATTATGAAGACGATATAGGGTCTAGATCTAGGTCTATTGTTTTCAATTCGCCCTTAAAAAAAAGGGGCGTTACCCATACCCTCCCAAAAGCCTAGCTGATGACAGGCTGACATAGCATGGCACATGCGCCGATGTTTAGATCAGTGGGAAGTTGTGTCAATTTTCATGACCGGTTTTACATAGAAAAGTGCCCTTTCGACCTTGTAAAAAGTGTTGACAGTTGACACTCAGTTTGTCATTATCTCACCCCCCCCCCCCCCCCAAAAAAAAAAAAAAAAAAAAAAAATTTGTACAGCGCCCTCTATACCGAAACTCAACTATCATTGACATGAACGCAACGAACTCAAACCAAAACTCAAACTTGGATTTCGATGCATGAACGTCATGGTCTGATTGACCATGTTGACGTGTAAGAGGGATTATTTTAATATTCTTTAAAATTACTATAGCCATGAAATAATTATGTCATTAATACATCATGTAGGAAGGAGGCTAAATTAAAAACATTTTGTTATAGAACTTGCTGTGTGTGTAGTGTTTTTTGTTGTTGTTCTTCTTCTTCTTAGTTTTAGTTTATATTATGTAAACGATATGGGTTCACTCATGGACCCTGGACCTTTTTAACACAACGAGAGAGACAGAGAGAGAAAGAGAAAGAGAGAGAGGGAGAGTGAGAGAGGGAGAGAGAGAGAGAGAGGGGGAGAGAGAGAGAGAGAGAGAGGGGGAGGGAGAGAGAGAGAGAGAGAGAGAGAGAGAG